>CAUYLG010058516.1:0-85355 GCA_963573385.1 Cacajao melanocephalus
CACCACATAAACAGAACCAAAAACAAAAACCACGATTATCTCAATAGATGCAGAGAAGGCCTTCGACAAAACTCAATAGCCCTTTATGCTAAAAACTCTCAATAAACTAGGTATTGAAGGAACATATCTCAAAACAATAAAAGCTATTTAAAACAAACCTACAGCCAATATCATACTGGATGGGCAAAAACTGGAAGCATTCCCTTTGAAATCCGGCACTAGACAAGGATACCCTCTCTCACCTCTCCTATTCAATCAGGTATTGGAAATTCTAGCCAGAGCAATTAGGCAAGAAAAAAAAATTAAGTATATTCAATTTGGAAAAGAGGAAGTCAAATTGTCTCTATTTGCAATGACATGATTGTATATTTAGAAGACCCTATCATCTCAGCCCAATATCTCCTTAAACTGATAAGCAACTTCAGCAAAGTCTCAAGATACAAAATCAATGTGCAGAAATCACAAGCATTTCTATACACCAATAAAAGACTAACAGAGAGCCAAATCATGAATGAACTGCCATTCACAATTGCCACACAGAGAGTAAAATACCTAGGAATACAACTGACAAACAACATAAAGGACCTCTTCAAAGAGAGCAACAAACCATCTCTCAACGAAATAAGAGAGGACACAAACAGATGGTGAAACATTCAGTGCTCATGGTTAGGAAGAATCAATATCATGAAAATGGCCATACTGCCCAAAGTAATTTATAGATTCAATGCTATCCCCATCAAGCTACCCATGACCTTCTTCACAGAACTGGAAAAAAACACCTTAAACTTCATATGGAACCAAAAGAGAGCCCACATAGCCAAGACAATCCTAAGCAAAAAGAACAAAGCCAGAGGCATCACGCTACCTGATTTCAAACTATCCTACAAGGCTACAGTAATCAAAACAGCATGGTATTGGTACCAAAACAGAGATATAGGCCAAAGGAACAGCACAGAGGCCCTGAAGCAATGCCACACATCTACAACCATCTGATCTTTGACAAACCTGACAAAAACAAGCAATGGGGAAAGGATTACCTGTTTAATAAATGGTGTTGGGAAAACTGGCTAGCAGTGTGCAGAAAGCAGAAACTGGACCCCTTCCTGACACCTTACGCTAAAATTAACTCCAGATTAAAGACTTAAACATAAGACCTAACACCATAAAAACCCTAGAAGAAAACCTAGGCAAAACCATTCAGAACATAGGCATAGGCAAGGACTTCATGACTAAACCACCAAAAGCATTGGCAACAAAAGCCAAAATAGACAAAAAGAGACCTAATTAAACTACAGAGCTTCTGTACAGCAAAATAAACAATCATTAGAGTGAACTGGCAACCAACAGAATGGCAAAAAGTTTTTGCAATCTACCAATCTGACAAAGGGCTAATATCCAGAATCTACAAAGAACTAAAACAGATTTACAAGAAAAAAACAAATAAACCCACCCAAAAGTGGGCGAATGATATGAACAGACACTTTTCAAAAGAAAACAGATATGAGACCAACAAACATTTGAAAAAATGCTCATCATCACTGATTATTATAGAAATGCAAATCAAAACCACATTCAGATACCACCTCATGCCAGTTAGAATGGCAATTATTAAAAAATCTGGAGACAACAGATGCTGGAGAGGATGTGTAGAAGTAGGAATACTTTTACACTGTTGGTGGGAGTGTAAACTAGTTCAACCATTGTGGAAGACGTGTGGCACTTCCACAAAGACCTAGAAATAGAAATTCCATTTGACCCAGCAATTCCGTTACTGGATATATACCCAAAGGATTACAAATCATTCTATTATAAAGACACATGCACACATATGTTTGCCTGGACAAGGAAAATGTGGCACATATACACCATGGAGTACTATGAAGCCATAAAAAATGATGAGTTTGTGTCCTTTGCAGGGACACGGATGAATCTGGAAACCATCATTCTCAGCAAACTGACACAAAAACAGAAAATCAAACACCGCATGTTCTCACTCATAGGCTGGTGATGAACAATGAGAACACGTGGACACAGGGAGGGGAGCATCACACACTAGGGTCGTTGGGGGTGGCCAAGGGAGGGACAGTGGGGGTGAGGAGGTCAGGGAGGGATATCATGGGGAGAAATGCCAGATGTAGCTGATGAGGGGATGGAGGCAGCAAACTGCATTGCCATGTGTGTACCTATCCAAAAATCCTGCATGATCTGCACATGTACTCCAGAACCTAAAGTACAATAAAAAAATAATAAAAATAAAAGTATAAAAATATACTCAGACACCTCTCCAACCTCAAATCACTTGTTCTAGAGACAAGGTAAATATTTTGTATAAGAGTCTCATATGACATAATGAGACCTAGTAATTTAAATATACTGTGGTTTCAACAATTGGAAGGGAATATTTATAGAATATTTATACATTGTATCACTATTTTAATGTCAAAAAAAAGAACTGATTAAGTTTTATGTGTTGAGTTAATTACCCCTAGACCATAATTTATTTTTCTAATCTGTGGATACTGGTCATGCAGGATATACCCTGAAAAGTCAGATGATCAAAATGGGCTTAAAATACTTTTCTTGGAAAAAATGCCACCTGGTAACACACTGGGCAGTCATTTCCATCTTCTTGATAAAGATGAAAAGGAAATATGGATGCATTGAAACTGGTCCACAAGACTACCACAAGTGTTCCCTTTCTGCATAGACAAGTGAGTAAACCAAAGCCCAAGTAACCTCTCTCCAGGACAGAAAGGTATCATCTAACTGCCAGTGTTCCTAGTCCTCAAATATGGTAAGAGTTTTCCACCTCATTTGTTTCTTTTCCTGATGTCCACTTGTTGGGGGATCGTCCCATGACTGGTTCCTTCTAATTATCCTGAATTCACAGTGGCTTCCCTGACATTTCTATGAAGAAATCCCTGTCCCCATTCTCTCTCCCCACCACCACTGCACATCTCTCTATATTCAAAAGGATTCAAAGTAATTTTATTTTGTTTTTCTTTCCTCAGTAGCTATTAGCATTAATACGGTGGTTATATTTGTATTAAACCACTTATGATCAAATAAAACACCTATAGGATACGTGTGCATGTGTGTGTGTGTGTGTGTGTGTGTGTGTGTGTGTGTATTGACATGCTGGAAAAGCCTATTGTATTTATTATTAGTTAATAAGTCTTACTATCACAAGTTTTTTTTATTATCAATCAGATGATCAGAAACTGGAATATCAAAGCCAAGTAGATTTGCTTGAACCCATCAGTGAAATTTGTGTTTCCGTTGTGCCACATATTCTTAATTATTTTTTGTATGAACTACGCCTAATTCAATAGAAAAATGTTTCAGTATCCTGTAAGATGAATTAGGAGTGAAAATGATGAAGATACACCCAGGAGTCCAAGACATACTACTTAATGGCTCTAGTCATAAGTGAATGTATTGTGAGTTGAAGTATGCATTGAAGGCACAATGTGGTGATGGGCAGTGGCTCCATAGTCACTTTCAGAAAACCTAGGCACTCTTTCTGATCCTGACAATAGCCATTTGTGTGATTATGGAAAAATCATTTATTTTCCTCATCTGCAACATAATAGGAGAACTAGTTGATCTCAAATTAGTTCATATCTTGTTAATGCTTTCTTCAGCATTTGGTCTTGTACCGTTGCAGTTAATTTTTCATTGGCCCTGATAATAGTGATTTTCCTTTAGTGAAGGTGGCAGCAGGAGGTGGCAGAAAGGGCATGAGTTGTAAAGTCAGACAGATTTGTGTTTGAGTTCCAGCTTTGCCCTTCGTGGCTGTAGGCTCTTGGCCAATTTTCCTTTCCTTGCCAAGTTTTAGTTCACTCAACAGTAAAATGATGATAGTAATGTCTTTCTCATAGAGTTCTGATGATAGATGAAATGACACGGAAAATGCTTGGAAACATTATATTTGGTCCTCGATAAATGCTAATTTCTTTTTCTCTGGTTCTTTTTGTATCTTTCTGAAGTTCCCACTCTGTTTCCATCAGTGCTTTTGCTTTCTCTACTCACTCCTACATATTAATATTGTTTTAGTTCATTTTTATACTCTTCTCCCGAGATAAGTTCTTCTGAAATGATCAGTTTTCATATCTTCCCCTATTACTGTGCCTAATGCATTTAAGTAAATATTACACGGCAAACCTCTCATTTGGACTATAATCACAAAATTTAACTACATTCTATTAACAACCATATAGCCATCCTGCTCATTCCTTAAATCCATGACAGACAACGTGAAACTCCATAAAGCTGCTCTCATTTTTGTCTTTCCTATTTTACTTTCATGTTGCCACCATCCTGCCCCAGAATTGAAACTTTGAAGTCATCATTAACTCTTCTATACTTCTCTTTTTCTATATGTAATAAATTACCCTTGACTTTTCTGGGACCATACTGTTACTTATTTCATCCTCCTCCCTTCCATGTGCAGCATTTATCTCATCCTATTCATTAATCACAACACCTTCAACTATAACTTATGAGGAATGAAGCACAAACCAGCTGAACTCCAATTCAAAACAGAAAAAAAAAGTTATTTTCTTAATTCCATAAATCAATGTAAAAGAAAATTTTAAGTTCTGGATTTTGCTTCAGGTAATTATGAATACAGACACCCAAAACTATCACTAAAACTTTCTTCCTTTGCATTTCCCTTTTAGGCTTTCCTCTTCTTGATTTAATTCATCAGCAGGCTTTCCTTATATGGTAGCAAAGGTCTTAATGGCAGTGCTAGGGACATATGAAATGTATGACAAGGATTCCCAAGAATAAGAGTCACTCAAAATAATTTTAATAAATTCCTCAAAGTGATTCTGATTGCCTATTTCTCATTTTTTTCTTCTACTCTACACAATAAAAAATAATACACTGTGGCAAAAAAAAAAAGTCTGCTCTGCCAGAATCACAAAAAGCATCCCAAAGAAGAGTCTTAATTCATTCATTTACCTCCAATTTTGTGCCACTCTAATCCATTCTCCCTGTGGAGGAGTGAGTTAGTCCAGGGGTGTTTTTATACATGAAAACAGAAGTCTTTCCACATGAAAAGAGAAATATTACAGAGAAAGGAACATCCCCTCCTCCAAAAAATGACTTACTAAACCTGATATCATTTCTGAAATTTCTCCTTTGGAAATCATTTGATGACTCCCAGATTTCAGATGAGGAAAAATTTTAAAACATTCTTAATTGCTTTCAAATCATCCACTCAACCAACAAATATTTTTCAAATGCTCTTGAGTGAAAGGCATTGTTCTAGACACTGAGGATACAGAATGACAAGGTAAATGAAACTGCTGCCCTGATAGAGCTCACACTTGTTGGACTAATCTGACTTTACCATTTCTTATACTTTTCCATGAAGATTTTCTATCAGTCTTGTGGCATTGCACTCAATATTCTCTCAATTTGTCTGGGGGCTCTATGTCTTTGCTTATATCATCTTTTCAAACCTGAAGTCTCTGTCTCTTACCATATTATCTGTTAAAATATATCGTATTGTATCATATCTTATTTATTTATTTATTTATTTATTTATTTGCGACAGAGTTTCACTTTGTTGCCCAGGCTGGAGTACAGTGGCCTGAACTCGAACTCAGCTCACTGCAGCCTCTGCCTCCTGGGTTCAAAGAATTGTCCTGCCTCAGCCTCCCTAGTAGCTGGGACTACAGTCACATGCCACTACAGCCAGCCTTTTTTTTTTTTTTAAATTGTATTTTCAGTAGAGATGGGGTTTCACCACATTGGCTAGGCTGGTCTCAAATTCCTGGCCTCAAGTGATCCACCTGCCTTGGCCTCCCAAAATGCTGAGATTAGAGGCATGAGCCACCATGCCTAGTCAAAATATATATGATTTAGCTTTTACTGTATAACATAAACTTCAAAATCTCGGTGTCTTCTTGCCAGAAACATGTATTTTTCTTCTTCATGAGTCTGGATGAATTGTGATTCAGCTGGATTTGCCACTAGGCTAAAGGTTGGGTTCAGAATTGCCTCACTTGTCCCATTTGGTGACTTAATGGGCATGCTTCTCTCATGGTGATGGCAGAAGTCCAAGGGACCAAACACTGTCATATCAGTTTATATAATGTCTACTGGCATTCCAATAACCAAAGAAAAGCATATAACCAATATCACTGGGGCAGGTGAATATACACCATGTGCTCCAGAGGGAGGTACTGTCAAGTCAAATGTTAAAGGGTGTGGATATACAATTCTATTATAGAGAAGAGAATGATAAATTGGAGGAAATAATCAACTTCACCATAAAATACAATACATTCTTCAAGACCTAGCAATAATACAAACTTCCTTTTGAAAATGTTTTCTATCCTCCAGTGAGAAACTTTCTTCTGTCTCCAAAGCACTTTGAACTTTAATGAGTGTTCCATACTTCTGGCATGGTATTATAATTAATTGCTCACAAGTTGTACCTTGAAGGGAAGAAGCTTATTTGTTTTGTACCTACTACAATACCTACACCATCTTTTAACCTATAACATGTAATAATTTTAGCATAGTAGTCAGTAAAACTTTGTGACCAAGAGCTCTAGCCATGAAAATAGACTTTGTCAAAATGAAAGCAAGCTCCATATTTAGGGGTTGAGAATCCTTAAACAAGAATAGCATATTTCATCTCCTAGCATGCTAAGAAGACATGTAAAGCAGTCAAAGTGTTGCCTAGCATATAGGAAAAGCATAATAACATATATTTATCATTACATTTTTCTGGCCTCACAAATGATCCTGATGTTTTACTCAGCTCTAAAATCCTGAATTAGCTGAGCTTCTATTAGTGCGATGAAAAAATCATCTTTCATCTATAGATTGCTTCTTATTGACATTTTTCATAAAAGCTGATATCAAGTATTATCTGTCAGTGAGAAATATTATTACACAACTACTTGGAATTCTCAAAAGTTTACCTAATTTTTTAAATGATTACTGGTTCTTACCTTCAACCACTCTTTGCTCTCTGAGACAGACAGGGTAGGGTTAAAGTGACCTAAGAAAAGTTCTTGAAAAGAGAATGTAGGTCTAAACTGGATCAACAAATGACACATTTGAGCTTAAATGTTTGTACTGTAAATTCCCAGGAGAAAGAGTATTTTCATTGCCTTATCTTAGATATAGATGCTTAATCTTTCTTTATGTCAACAATAAGTGATCAGGAATAAACATTTGGACTTATGAAAAACTATATAAGTACAAGGTGAACTTTTAAATATGCTGAGTTTTTAAATTGATAATAATTCTTGGCAATACCTATTTGGAAGATTTCTATCAGAATCAAATTTTCAAAACTTAAATGCATTCTCCAAAAAAAAAATGAGGAAAATATTGTTTACGTTATCCTAAGTATTGGTTCAGAATTTTCTTAAATGTAGCATGTTATTTTCATGTAAATACTATTACTTTATTTCTGTGAGCATGGTATAAAATTTGCTTTCTTTTTATGAATAAACAGAACTCCTTATTTAGTCCATTTTGAATCAACACACACAAATGATTATGAGATGTTGGAGAAACAGACTTGTTTTCCACATTTTCTATAACTAGTCTAAAAATATAATATGTTCTGAAGCCTTCTAAAGTCAATATGCTAAAGTGGCTTTCTTTGTTCTTTCATTTAAATTCTAGCTAGAAAGCCTTTTTAGTAAACTTGCTATAACGGTAATTTTTGGTGTAAAATATTAATGCAACTGCAAATGAAACAAGTATTATTTAGTAATAAACCTACATGTGTAGGCAACATTTGCATAAAATGATTTAAAATCAAGAATTGTCATCTAATTGGTATTCTTAATGAACAATTAAAGCAATGCAAGAGTCAAAAAAGGGATGTGTGTGAAGGGTTGGGTGAGTATAAAAACTAGGTAAAAATAAATATGAACCCTTCAGAGCCTTTAATAATGCATAATTGGATTTTTTAAAATATGCGTATTAAATCAGTAGAGATACACAATTAGTGATTTTGTGTTTGTGTGTGTAGTTTGTACATGTCCCACTCAGCATGTCCAAACATTTGTTTCCTTTTCGTTTTTTTTTTTTTTTCTTTGTCTTTATTTTTACAATATTGCTCTTTATTTCTGCAGAAACTTGAGACTTGGGGAATGGTAGTGAACTGTATTGAAAGCTGTGGGCATGGTGACCAGAAAGAAGGAAAAATAATACAATCTCTGATAACTGAGTGGGATTTGATTCACATCCTTGCCAGAAACCCTAGTAATTGAGATGCAGGGAAGATGAGAAGGTGACAGGTCCAGTGGCTGCTTCAACTACCTCGATAGCCTTCCAGGCAATGCTTTCAGATAAGGCAAATCAGAATTCACTCATAGGTGATGCCATTTAAATATAACAGTTAACATTTCTGAGTTTTTAATGTATAATTAAACACTGAACATCCATGCAATATACCATTTAATCATTACAACAAAACTATTATGGAATGTTCTGCCCTACCTGAAAAAAAAAATCACATTTTGGAGCTCTAACCCCAATGTGACTTAGTTGGAGATAAGACCTTTAAGGAGGTAACTGAGGTTAAGTGAAGTCATAAAGGTGGGACCCTAACCCAATAGTACTGGGATCCTCATAAAAAGGGAGACACCAGGAGTGCATGCACACGGAAAAGGCTATGGAAGGATATATTAGGTTGGTGTGAATGTGATTGCAGTTTTTTTCCATTACTTTTTTTTAAAATTGTACTTTAGGTTCTGGGGCACATGTGCAGATCATATAGGTTTGTGGCACAGGTACATACATGGCAAGGTGGTTTGCTGCCTCCATCTCACCATCACCTGTAACTGGCATTTCTCCCCACGTTATGCCTCCCCAACCTCCCCACCCCCAGGCTGTCTCTCCCTTAGTCCCCTCCAACAGGCCCCAGTATGTCATGCTCCCCTCCCTGTGTCCATGTGTTCTTATTGTTTAACATCAGCCTGAGTGAGAACATGTGGTGTTTGATTTTCTGTTCCTGTGTCAGTTTGCTGAGAATGATGGTTTCCAGATTCACCCGTGTCCCTACAAAGGACATGAACTCATCTGTTTTTTATGGCTGCATAGTATTCCATGGTGTATATGTGCCACATGTTCTTTGTCCAGTCTATTGTTGATAGCATTCGGGTTGGTTTCAGGTCTTTGCTATTGTAAACAGTGCTGCAATGAACATACATGTGCATGTGGCTTTATAATAGAACAATTTATAATCCCTTGAGTATATACCAAATAAGGAGGTGGCTGGGTCAAAAGGAATTTCTATTTACAGATTCTTGAGGAATAGCCACACTGTCTTCCAAACATTCCATGCGCATGGTTAGGAAGACTCAATATTGTGAAAATGGCCATACTGCCCAAAGTAATTTATAGATTCAGTGCTATCCCCATCAAGCTCCCAATGACCTTCTTCATAGAACTGGAAAAAAAACACTTTAAAATTCATATGGAACCAAAAGAGAGCCCACATAGCCAAGACAATCCTCAGCTAAAAGAACATAGCTGGAGGCATCACGCTACCTGCCTTCACTATACTACAAGGCTACAGTTATCAAAACAGTATGGTATTGGTACCAAAACAGAGATATAGACCAATGGAACAGAACAGAGGCCTTGGAAGCAACACCACACATCTACAACCATCTGATCTTTGACAAACCTGACAAAAACCGGCAATGAGGAAAGGATTCCCTGTTTAATAAATGGTCTTAGGAAAACTGGCTAGCAGTGTACAGAAAGCAGAAACTGGACCCCTTCCTGACACCTTCCACTAAAATTAACTCCAGATGGATTAAAGATTTAAACATAAGACCTAACACCATAAAATCCCTGGAAGAAAACCTAGGCAAAACCATTCAGCAGATAGGCATAGGCAAGGACTTCATGACTAAAACACCAAAAGTAATAGCAACAAAAGCCAAAATAGACAAACGGGATCTAATAAAACTTCAGAGCTTCTGTAAAGCAAAAGAAACAATCATTAGAGTGAACTGGCAACCAACAGAATGGGGAAAAAATTTGCAATCTACACATCTGACAAAGGGCTAATACTTTTATATGCAATTACATTTGCATCAATCTAGTAGTAAGAAGGCAGCTACCTGCAAGCCAGGAAGGGAGGTCTCACTAGAAATCAATCCTGCTGGCACCTTGATTGTGTACTTCCAGACTCCAGAGCTGTGAAAAATAAATTTCAGTTGCTTGAGCCACCCAGTCTGTGATATTCTTTGACGTTATACAAAACTTACTAATAACACCATCAACAGAATGCTACTATTACATTTTTCAATCAGTCAGGTAAACTGAGGCTCTGAGAAATGAAGTAATTTTGTTCATATTCACGAGATGACATGGCATATATTGAACCTAGGTTATTTGAATTTCAAGATCATAATTTAATTTGCTTTAGAAGTCTGCCTCTGTTATAGGTAGATATGTGCAGTGGTATATTTTCACTATTTATCATTTATAACATAAATTGGTTTACTTCATGCTCTTGAAAAAGAATTTTGTCATTACATAAAAATCAGGCAATCAAAAGTAAATCCAACCTTCTTTTTTAATCTTAGATATAGTAAGCTTTGTTTAGTCACTTATTTAATACTGTAACTTGACATATCAATGAAACTTATAATGAACAAGTTGCTTAATGTTGGTAATGTACTTTTTAAATAGTGGGTCCTAGATTCATAGTTTCTAAGTGCTTATATGAAACAGCTTCAAAAAGCTGTTAATATTCTGTCAAATATTTATTCAATTGGAAATATTTGAGTTTCAATGAGTAGTAATTTATTTCATTTATATTCTGCATGTGCTCATATTAAACAAGAGTTAATTAGGTATTTCAGAAGATGTGGGAATATGAGCCCTCGAGGAAACGACAGCAAATGAAAGTGCGTTGCAGCAACTACATCTTATTTGCCCAATTCAAGATTAATAAAATGGAGCAGTATATCAGTGAGGAAATTTATCACTAATGTGAAATCATTAAGTGAGAATTATGGGCACACATACTAGGAAAGGATTTGGGAATACTTGGTTTCTATTCTCCAGTTTTTGTGTTTTATATAAAACCAGCAGTGTAAATTCAGAACTATCTAGAGGTGTATAAGAAACATCCCATTATTTTGCTATCAAATGCTGTGCACAGTAATTTGATAATACTTTCAACTGACACAGAATCAATTATTAATGGCATACAGTATCTTCCACACATGTGACATCACAGAGACAAATTTCAGGCAACCCCATATAGGTTCCTTGAAGTTAAAGTCACCATTTCTCTAAATTTAAAGACTCTGCTTTCTTAAGACCATTGAATCCAGGTGTCATCTTTTTCAGATTTTGCATCACTCACTTTACTTTATTGGGTTTTCTCTTTCATTCAATCTGGCAGCAGGTAAACAACTGTCCCCACCCACCCACCCTTTTTAGGAACTTTATATTAAGTATAACAGATAATTAGAAAATACAGCAATAAAATAAATACTGCAAAATTAAAAGAGATTCCTAAACCTTCACAATGTTGTTGAATTAACAAATCCTTAGTTTGTTGCTATCTTACATCTTAAAATCAGGGCTCTGCAACCCCTGGGCCACAGACCAGGACGGGTCCAGGGCCTGTTAGGAACCGAGCCACATAGAAAACAGTGAAGAGCAGGCAAGCCAGCAAAGCTTCATCTGTATTTACAGCCCCTCCCCATTGCTCACATTACTGCCTGAGCTTCACCTCCTGTTAGATCAACTGCAGCCTTGGATTCTCATAGGAGTGCAAACTCTATTGTGAACTGCACATGTGAGGGATCTAAGTCGTGCACTCATTATAATAATCTAATGCCTGATGATCTGTAACTGTCTCCTATCACCCCCATATGGAACCCTCTAGTTGCAGGAAAACAAACTCAGGGCTCCCACTGATTCTCCATTATATTGAGTTGTATAATTATCATGATAATAATAATGGAAATAAAGTATACAACAAATGTAATGTGCTTGAATCATCCGGAGACCATCTCCCATCCCAGGTCCGTGGAAAAATTGTCTTCCATGAAACTGGTCCCTGGTGCCAAAAAGATTGCTTTAAATGACAAGGAAGCCCAATGCCCAGTTACCTTCCTTTTTAAAGTTTAAAAATATAAGTACTTTAAATCCTTGCATAGACATTTACTCTTCTGTATTATTAAGCAGTAGCATCAAAACTACTCTTTCATTTTTCTAAAATGCTATGATTCAAACATAACAGAGTTGATTTTACAATTTATTAAGATTTTAGGGAGAAAAACCAGTTTTCAGACCTTAGAAGAGGCCTGGGAGAAGAGAAGGTGTCATAGCTTTAGTCTATACTCTCTTCATATGTGGAATTCAGATGTGTCTCTATATGTCTGGAAGCCTGCTCCAGAAGTCTATTGTAATAAACCCCTGAGGAGCATCCTGGGAGAGAGCTCATCATAACAGAAGAGTCAGGCAGTCAAGCTTGGCTTAGTAAAAAAGCTTTCATTATCAGCCAAGAGAAGCAATTTTGAGAACAGCATCATGTTCATCACTCATATTTGTCTTTGAGACTAACCATCCATGAACGCTTGTGTCCTATTAAGGAAAAAGAGGCACACATGAAAAATAAAATTGGCTGTTACTCAATTAGCACTCTTTCGATACTGTGACATCAGCTACTTTAATATATGTGTGTAAATGGCAGAATAAAGGTTTGTCTCCTATTGTGTGGATAACATAAGGTTTCAGTACTGAAAGTACTCAGGAGAACCCTACAACTTTAGACCATCTCACAGAATTTGATCCATCAATAACAGGATATCTAGCTAGCTAGCGAGATAGACATCATGGTCTGTTTTTCAGGAGAACCCTGACTTAAGGCAAGTTGTTGGATATGGTAAGTAGAATAATAGCCTACCACAGACATCTACATCCTAACTCCTAGCACCTGTGAATATGACAAAAGGGACTTTTCAGATGATAGTAAGGTAAGAATCTTGAGGTGAAGAGATGATTCTGTATTAACCAGATAGGCCCAATGAAATAACAGGGTTTTTATAATTGACATAAGGAGGCAGGAGAATTACAGTCAGATACGGAGGTATACCAAAGGGCAGTAGAGGCTGGCGTAATGTAATTGCTGGCTGATAGCCATGAACCAAGGCATGTGGGTAACCTCTAGGAACTGACAAAGGCAAAAAACAGATTCTTACCTACAGACTCCAGAAGGAATGCTGTCCTGCTGACGCCTTGATTTTAACCAAATGAATTTTATTTCACTTCTGACTTTCAGAACTGTCAAATAATAAATTTTTGCTGTCTTAAGCCACCAAATTTGTGGGGTAGTTCCTCAGCAAAAGAAAACTAATACACTAGAAATACCACAGTAGCAGACGAGAACAAGACCTTGCAAAATGAAATGGAAATTGAAAGAAAGGAGAGATGGAAAAGAAGGACGGCGAGAAGAGGGAAGGAAACAAGGAAAGTAGGAAGAAAGTTAGGGGGGCGGGTAGGAGAGAAGGCAAGCATGTAACTGAGAGTGATATGAGGCAAGAAGGATGAGTGGGAAGAAAAGCTGGGCCAAAAGAGGCCCAAGATAGACAAATGACTAGGGATGTTTACCTTAGAGTGGTAGACTTTGAGCTTCATAGAAGTTGAGCCATTGTTCTAGGATTTCAATGTGCTTATAGCTCTCACTACTTTCTCTGAACATTGTAATCCCCAATCCTCTGGATACTCAGTGAGAACTAAATATGTTTCATTTTCCACTATGAAATATAGTGGAAATATATATTAGCCTAAAATATATATTACAACTTGATTGTGGTGATTATTTCAAAATGTATACCTATGTCAAAACATGAAATTGTATATCTTAAATATATATGTTTTACTATGTAGTTATACCTCAATAAACCTGAAAAAATTTATTATTATTTTATCTCATTATTCTTCCAGCAGTCAATACATTTTAAAAGAAGAAAAAACCTCTTCTTTCTTGCTTTAAAGTATACTGCATAATTGTGTAATATTTTTCTTCTGTAGAAAAGCCAGGAATTTCCCAAAATTAAAAAGACAATAATAACACAAAGTTTTAGTGTTCCAATATACAAACTCCTACAACTTAATATACAAAATGCATTTTTTTCTATTTGTGTTTAATATCTCAGACATTTCATTATACTACAGATTGTTCAAACATTCACTGTCTTTGCTACAGTTATTTAGCAATTTTGAAATCTTTTCGAGTCTATAAAATGTGCCTGAGGAATAGCTTTTCATCAGTTTAGTAATGATCCCTGTATTTTCCAACTCTTCATTTTTATGCTATTTTTTCTGTTTATATTTTTAAGACAAAGTGGTTCAATAAATTTCATTATATTGTCATATAAAACCATGACAAGACCTCTGCTTATCTAATGCTCTTGAAAATTGATTTAAGTCAAGGACTGGAACTTAGCGCCACAATTTTGAACAGTATTTTCGAAGAGTTTTTCAAGGTGAGAGGGTGAGAGTGTATGACAGTACAGTGAGTAGCATGTTGGAGTGAAAGCAATTGAGACTATGTTATTACAGCGGAATGATAGCAGAATAATATCTATTGAAAGACATTTATCGTGAAGATCTGACTATTTTGTGGTCTTTACACATTACTCTGGCAAGCAGTTTTAGCCCTATGGCTCTATGGACAGAGAAAATAATTAGCAAGGAAGTCACCATTTTCTCATTCTTAAAGAAGAAATCCTGTTCCCAAACAGGAATTGCTTTCTATTTCTCTTCTTCTACTGACTATTATGAAAACATCACATTGGAAGTAATTGGTGCCATCACCAGATATGATTACAATTTGATTTCAATGTTAATGAAATTCCCTGCTTTAGAATCATTCAGAAGATAGCACATACTATCACCAGCAAGCATTCATATGGCTTATAAGTGGGAGAGAAATACTAAAGGAAAACTAAAAATCCTTCATCACCCCTTCATTTCTTGCTTTACTACTCTCTGTGGTAATGATTCAAGGTCTAAATATTTGAAGCTATGAAAAATTAAGAACATTCTCCAGGGGTTAAAATGAAGAGAGCTCTTACCTAGCCTGCAATCTTGGCTGGGGCCAAAATTGGCTCCTAGAATATTAGCTACTATGACTATCTTTTATTATCAACTCTTACAGAAGAGACACATTAAACAACAGAGTATAAGCCAGAATAAGACAAAGAAATATTTGGCTTAAAGATGATTGCCAAAGAAGAAATGTGTGTAGAGAATCATCTAGGTCTGTGCTGTTCCGTGTGGTAGCCACAGCTACTGATCATTTGCACTGAGGTTAGTATGACTGAGGAACAGAGTTTTCAATTTAAGTTTCTAATTATAATGTTAATGAACTTATATTTAAGTTAAATAATTGGTACTATTTTTAATTATTGGAAAAAAATTTAAGCTTTTTGGGGAAACAACTCACTTCTGGAGATCTACTTTTTAAACTAAATTTTATGAAACTTATTACCAATTAATTATTTCCAATAAAATTTATCATCCAAATTGAGATGTACTGAAAATATAAAATAAATACTATATTTTTAATGTGTAGTATAAAAAAAGAATATAAAATTTTCACTAATATTTTAAAATCTGTTTACATGTTGAAATGATTTATTTTGGATATGTTGGGTTTAAAATATGTTATTAAGATTAATTTCACCTATTTTTTTTTCTTACTTTTTAAATGTAGGTACTAGAAAATTTTAAATGTGGCTTCTATTATATTCGTATGGGACAGTACTCATCCAGATGTTATGACAGCTCAGATTTCTATAGTGTTGGAAACTGAGAAGTCTGGTGTTCCCTGTTATTCATTTCAACGCCATGGCTCCACAAGGGAATACATACGTATTATTCAGTAATGAAATATGTTCTTGGAAAATAATTTGAATACTTTACTACTGAGAATACAGTATTAACTAAATGGTAATAATGCTATCCTAATCAGTAGCAACTCATTAAAACAACTAGGAATATTTAGAGTGAGGACTATATAAATGTTTACCAAAATGTTTTTCTTGTTCCAGATTTCTTTCTTATAACTTTTGTTTGTTTGTTTGTTTGTTTGTTTGTTTAAGGCAGAGTCTTACTCTGTCTTTGGAGTTCAGTGGCACGATCTCGGCTCACTGCAACCTCCACCTCCCGGGTTCAGGCAATTCTTCTGCCTTAGCCTCCCTCCTGAGTAGCTGGGATTGCAGGCACCCACCACAATGCCTGGCGGATTTTTTTTTATTTTTTTATTTTTAGTAGAGATGAGGTTTCACTATTTTGGCCAGGCTGGTCTTGAATTCCTCACCTCATTTTCCACCCTCCTCAGCCTCCCAAAATGCTGAGATTACAGGTGTGAGCCACCACACCTGGCCTCTTATACCTTTTAAAGTAATTTATCTTAGTCAAGATTAGCTAAGCAAAATATGTTGCTATATTACATGATGCATAGTAAATTAAGCAATAACTATGAATCATCTCAGATGTGGAATGCTCATGACCTCAGAACGAAATACAGAAATTCATAAGACTTTTTTTTTTTTATTACCCATGTGGAACTTAGAAATTTGATAAAATATGTATAACACACATTTAGAAAACTTGAAATATAAAACAGCACATATAATAAAGGACTAAATTTGGTAGGTTCTAATTGTTCAGGAATTTAGTTGAAAGCCAAATAAATATGAACTGACGTTATAAAAAGAAGCCATATAGCAGAAGTGGGACCTGACGTTGGTTGATTGGATTTGCACGAACTGGGGGAGAACGCTCCCAGAAAGCTGCATTTTGACACGTTATTTATATCAAACCTGTGAATTATAATCAGTGCTATAGCACCTATTGCAAAGTATAGAAATGAAAGCTCTGCTATTAAAAAAACAATTTATAGTCCTGGTGCAGTGGCTTATGCCTGTAATCCCAGTACTTTGGGAGGCTGAGGCAGGAGGATTGCTTGAGCCAAGGAGTTGAAGACCAGCCTGGGCAGCAGAGAGAAGCCATATCTATAATTAACATTTTCAAAAATAAAAAAGTAGTAATCAGCAATATACTAATTATTGAGAACCTCCTAAGTCATAGCCCACTGTTCTTTATGCTATATGTTACTCTCTGAATAGCTGTGATATTTGTCACACAGATGCCTTGTTTAGTTGTACTACTATCATACCTGAGTCCATGAAATACCACCTTAGATCAAGATGATCAATAATTACATTCTGAAGAATTGAATAATGTTTTCTTTATCAACACCATTAAAATGTGTTTCCAAAAAAATAAAACACTAAGATATGCATGAAGAATGTGCAGCATTCAGACACTCAATTACCTTATATTTAATAACTGAAACTCTTTGGTCCTGGGGGTAGTGGAGAGGACAAAAAACAAAATAGAATATGCTCAAGATTATTGGTTATTGAAAAAGAATGGTTCAAACTGCTTACTTGGTTGGGCAATTATGATCAACAGCAAAGCTTATTGCTGACAAAAATATGTTTTAGGTTTAATATGAATTGTAGAACTTATATAAAGTCAATACACTTTAAAACACAAGCAACCCACCAAAGGACAAATGTGAAATATATGCAAATAGAAATAGACTATGTGAGGTGCGCTAGTAATCTTTTCAACTCCAAACCCAACTTAAATATTATCTTCCTCTTCAAAAAATGAAAGGTAGAAAATGTCCATGCAATATAATGTTTAAGCTCTGCATAATTTCTCAACTCAGTGCACCTAAGCCTCTATATGCGTAACTGGTTTCCAATTTAGTAATGTAATGAAATTCATAGAATTTACATCTCATTTATTTTGAAACTTTGCCCATAAATGACTTTGTATACAAAGATGCAAATCCACCCAGAGTTTAATGCAGAGATTGAGATTCTTGTAAGAATTTTTATAGTTTTTTCTGTTGTTATTTTGCATGCTATATGAAACCCAGTCATGTCATGTAGATAAAGCTAGTAGCTATTTTCATTTTATTTCAAAGATTAGAACATTTTAAAGATAATTTATGTGAATCAGCAAATGTTCTGAGGCTTAGTTATCCTGTAGAGTGACTGAGGTGCTATCAAAGACATTTTTGGTTTTCTATTGGTTTTAGCATTTTCCTTCTATGCTTTCTTGTAGGAAGCAACTTTAACCCTCTTTCCTTGTCAGTTTTAGAGGCTATTCATATATCTCTAAGTCAAGATGAAAGTCAATACAGGTAATAGTATTCTTGGCCTTTATAATTTGAAAATGGTAGGGCTGCACTGGAATGGAGATTGCAGAGTTGCTAAATTTATTAAAACTAAATTGAACATTCAAGCTAAAAGCATCATTATTCCAAATCGTAATAATTAAATTATTTTGTTTTCAGGCAAATTACAGCCTCACAACCAATCCTTCCTTCCTTCCTTCCTTCCTTCCTTCCTTCCTTCCTTCCTTCCTTCCTTCCTTCCTTCCTCCATTTTACAAGTTACGGCAACATATATTATTAGTGTCCCATGCAAGTGTAATATAAATTTTGAAGTTTTATTACTTACACAAATAGTGGTATGTTTCAGTGATTTTATCCTTGGAGTTTGAGGAAGAATGGACTTTTAAAACTGTAGGAGAATGACATTCTCTTTTGGGGCTTATTTGGAAATGCTGAGCACTCAAAGCAATGGTAGAGGTAGAAGGCAGAGAAATTCTAGGCAGACAGGGGCAGGTCCCCAGTGAAAGCCCACCTTCCGGCCAAAGTAGCCTGAAACTCACAGACCAAAGTGAGAACTTCTATTCCTCTTTGCCCACCTGATTCTTTCTGAATAATGTATTTTTATCAATCGAATGTTGCCTTTTCCAAAATGGCCTATGGCTCACCTCATCTCCATTCTGTGCCTATAAAGGCCCCAGACTCTGTCGGTAGAGAGGAGAGATGGCTTGACTTTGAAAGAGAGATGGCTAGACTTTGGGGAAAAGAGATGACTTGACTTTGGGGAAGAGATATCCAGACACACGGGAGAAAACGAACTGACTTCCGGAAAGACTACATGCCCTTCCTGTCCCTTTTCCAGCTCCCCTCTCTGCTGAGAGTCATTTTCACAGCACAGTAAAATTATCTGCCTTCACCATCCTTCAAGTGTCCTTGTGACCTCATTCTCCTTGGACACCAGACAAGCGCTCAGTACCCACTGAGTGCACGTACCCAAAAAGTCTGTCACACTGGCCCTTTGCCCTCGCCAGTGGAGGACAGTTGTCCCACGTGATGAGGTCAGGAGCCAACTCAGCTGTTAACACATAGCCCTCAACAGACAGAGGAGCTAAGAGAGGACTGTAACACTCCCTCTGGGGTTTTAGGGTCACAGGCATCCTCACCTGGGTGCTGCCATGGGTCCTGCATGGAGCATGCTCCCACGGGTGCCCAGAGAGGTTGACCGGATCTTGCACTCGCTCATTCACACCTAGTCTGGCTATGGGCCCCACACAGAGCTTGCTTCCACCAGTGCCCAGAGTGGCTGGCTGGGTCCTTTGCTTGCTCACATGCTCCCTCCTACAAGGGGTTCAGCATGCTGGGATGAGTAAACATTTGTCCCTGTCAGGAGTGTGACAAAGGGGCTGAGAAAAACCCTGCATCAGCAATATTTGAAAAAAAACTGATCTGTGCACTTTCCAATATTGTTTTAATATGCATTGTGACTTCCTGATGATCAATTTTACTGATTTTTGGTTTTTGCTCCAGTCACTGTGAAATTACTCTCTATGCCATTGGCTACATTGTCCAAATGCTTGCTGATATCCACTTACTCCTTTCACTACTACTGGACAGTGACCTACACATTCTTAAGGATTTGTATCATGCATCACTTCATGTGAAGTAATGTCCAACTGACATCATTCCTGTATCATTTAAAAATAATCTATGTCAACAACTAAAAATATATCATTTGGTATTTTTTTCATATTCCTATAGCTCCATATTGACCTGTCCACATATATACATGTAACATATCACAGAAAGTTCACCCACACTCTCATATATACACTGTCTCCATTAGACTTCTATTCTTTCACACATAACAGAAAGCCTAAGTAATAGCCTAAGTAATGAGGATGTTTTGTTTTCCTATCAAATAACAAGGCACTTGGGTATTGGGAGTTCGGAGCAGATGCACCAGCTCAAACATGTAAGTGCCAGGGTTTTCCAGTTTCTCATGTTATTTTATTCACTGTCAGTCCCAAGATGGCCACTGAGCAAAGTCAGTAAAGCAAAAGCAAAAGTTTCTGAGAAATACAATATTTCTGCTGACATCTCCTTTGTCATAAAATGTGTCATGTGTCATTGCTGAGGATATGGAAAGTTTACTTCTTCCAAAAAGTTTCTGATAAAAATTATTCAGGCATGTGGACCGTAAGAACAAAACAAACAGTTCTTTCTCTCTACCCATTCCCTTTCCAACAAACACAGGAAAGGCAACAAAACAAAAACATCACCATCACAAAACATGATCTCTATTTAAGAGAGGTGGGAAAACAACAGATCTAATCCAAAGAAAAGAAATGGCATCATGACAGCTAATTAGCAGTACTGAGGTGAAGCAGTCTAATTTATATAAGGAGGCAGTGAATCCATTGAAAGATGTCTTTAAGAAAAATAAAATAAGATTTTTAAAAAACTTTTTGAAAAAAAAACTCTATGAGAGAAGACACAATCTTCTAATTAGGCAGAAAAATATAAAGGCAATTAAAAATGTAAGGTGAACAACAAGCTGGGAAATTCATTTAGTGTAAGCTAAAACATTATGCAATTTTGTGCAATTCAAAAATGTCACACAAAGAGTTTTTTTCTAAGAAACAAAGCTAAGCTGAACCTGTACTGTTCAGGACTTAGAGAAAAACAGTAAGAATCAATATATTCTCTACAAATTATTTTGTTATATAATATATAATTATTTTTAATTTTTTTAACAAACATTTCCTTTTTTTTTTTTTTTTTTCATTTGAAACAGCATCTTGCTCTCTCATCCAGTCTGGAGTGTAGTGACACTATCGTGGCTCACCTCCAGGGCTAAAGCAATCCTCCCATCTCAGCTTCCTAACTATCTGTGGCTACTGGTGCATGCCCGCATGCTAGGCTATTTTTATTTTTACAGAGAGATGGTGTCTCCCTACGTTACCCAGGCTGGTCTCAAACACCTAGCCTCAAGCCATCCTCTTCCCCTCTGCCTCCCAAATAGCTTGAATTACAGACATGAGCCATGCCTGACTTACTTTTTACATTTGACCACTTTTAGAAGGAAGCTATTTTTCTGGAGGCTATTATTTTTTAAAATAATATTCCCTTATCTGTGAGTTGCATTTGGGCAACATTTTATAAAATGACTTCGATTACATAAATTTCCTTTTAAATTTAGCACAAACAGATGTTGCAATTTGGATTTACTATGTAAGTTAAAGGAACAAATATCCTTTACCCTGACATTTGACATGTTGGTACATACACAAATTTTTGTAAGTGTAGACCAGTGAAAACAGGGTCATTAGAGGATTGCTGTCATAACAAAATATGTAAAACATTTGCACTGACTATTATTATAATATGGATGAATAACATGCACATTTGCATATCATAGTACTACTACAGCAGTGAAAATCAGCTCACTGACCACTACACATACCAATGTAGATGAATTTTCAAATAATTTAAGCCCAAATTGAAGACACAGAAGAATAGATACAACATATGTTAATTTATAGAATCAAGCAAAACTCTTTATGGATGCACAGAGTCATGAAACCATCACAAAACTAAACAGATAAACTAAAATAGAATTCAGGATAGTAATTATGCCCGCAGACAAAAGAGGACAGAAAACTGTATAGATAGTTTTTAGTGTATTGCTTCAAAACAATAGTAAATAGTTCTTAACCTTGTTTGATTCAGCAGAAAATAAAAAAGAAATCTATTTCTTTTGGGATGAGAATGTCGCAAATCCCAATTAAGGGATTGTCTTTAGAGTTTCCCCAATAGTATAATAATACACACACATACACACACACAAGAACACACTCACCATATTATACCGATATACACATATATTACATTTAAATAGAATTTATTTTCAATAAATGATGTGACACATGGATTTAACATAACTTTATGCAAATAATTCATAAATTATCTTGGAACAAATTATTAAATAACCATATGAAATTCTATTTTCCAAATGCTAAATATCATTTTTAGGGATTATTCAGGGTTTTATTGACATCAATTTACTTGTTAACCCTATTACTCGTTTCATAGTCCCTTAAATACTACAGCTTTATACTTTATATTAAAAGCTATGTTTGCAACTCTTGCCTGTTTTTAAAAATTGCCCATTGTTGTTTTCTTGTTATTTGTTGCTGTTGTTGCTGTCCTTGAATTTGTTTTCATCAGGGATATAATTCAGTTGCACCGGTGATATAATTTATCAAGGTCAAAAAAATAACAATTGTAAATAACAATATAAAAATATTGTAAGTCTTGTGCCAGACATATTAAAATGATGTCAGGCCACCATGTCTAATATCCCCTCTTTTAACTGAAAGCGCTCTTAGAATATTGCAAATTACTTTTTTTCAAAAAAATTACGCTTACCAGTTACATTTGGTATAATGTCATTGTTAGAGCTGGAAAGAAAGAAAAAAATGGACGGAGGTAGCTCTACAGCAACACAAGTTTATTGAACAAAGACCTGTGGTGGGGGGACACCAACTAGCTCTAGAGCCTGCCCTCACAGACTGGGGTAAGTATAGGTCCGGGTGGGAGAGGTCCGGGCTTGTTGTGAAATGGGTTGGGCAGTGTGGTTAGCTGCTGTTAAAGGAGGAATTTCCTGAGATCAGGTGGTTAAGCTTGAGACTTGCCCCGCAGGTATTTCTCACGGCTTGAGCCCTAGTGGAATTTTCCACTCTGACCAGAGTTGGCAAGATGGCGGGGGTTTACAAAATGATGCAGTTTGGGCTAACAGTCATCATATCCTCAGACCAGAGAGTGAAACATCTGTTTAATGCAGCATAAAATAATATGTCCAAATAAAACTCATTATTATTGTATTTAAAAATTCTACTAAATTTATCTATAATATGAAAAGATGTGCACAAGAACATTGACCAGTAACGAGAGGAGCTAGGATGAAAATTATAATAATCATGGTAATAAGAACAACATTTTGTGAATTTATTATCTTCTGGGTCTTGCAATTTTTTTACCACTATCTAATTTAATCCTCATAATTTTATGAATGTGAAACTATTATGCTTCCCTTTGATATATGGGAAATACAAAACTTTGTCAAAGTTTAGCAGCAATACTTAAAAGCATGGCCCCCATGGTGATTGTTTGGCATCAAGTCTTAACTATTCTTTAATTTGGTTCAATAGTCATGTAACTCCATAGTGTTTTAAGTCTCCCAGGGGCTCACGTTCCTTCTCTGTGAAACCGAGTAAGTAAAAGTTTCTTCCAGACAGCTTATTGCAGGTCTAAATAGTATAATTTCTGTTGAATTTAATCTCCATGACTCATAGTCAGAAACCACTTACTAAAGGTAAAAATCCATGTGGCCTTAGGTATGATAAAGTTTTTACTCTTATGTTTTTCATTTTTGTCCCTATGTTATGAACAAGTATGCTCAATGGTTTCTCCTACTTTCAGTGTGACATTTTATCTTATCTCTTTTTACTGATTATGTCATTTGATATTCTTTTCCAAATTTTCATTCTTGTATTCTAACACTAAATCTCCCTTTATTCTTTCTGTCTTATCTTCTCATATCTTATAACATGCAATTTAGATATTATTTAATTCTAAGTAGCTTTTAAAGTAAAGGCTTTCTAAAACGTAGTTCCTATAATTGTGGCTTATTTACTTTTAAGTAAGTTCTCTCTTTGCATTTAAATGCCTCTTTCTATCTAATTGAATGATTCCAGTGCAATACAACACTTGTGTTTACCAGTAAACAAGATGTTTGTAACATCCTTCACATTCTACATGAATGCAATTATTAGTCACTTCTCAGCTTTTAAGCTTGCTATCTACTTGATCAGCTAGATTCCAGCCAATTTTCTGGTATCTAGGTTTCAATCAGTACTACTTTAGTAATATTTATTATGATGTTACCTGTTCATACATAATTCAAAATGAAATTCAAGTCCACTGTGTGGTACATACTGAAGAGAGAGACAAGACTAAGTTACTCCATTGTATATGCAAGTTTATTGTCTTTTGTATGTTATGAACTTTGTTAAAAAGTATGATATCATTGTTTTAGTTTAGGATGCAGTGCACCTATCAATTACCTTGGATTGTGTATAATCTATGTTTAACAAAATGTTATTTTAATCACAATACAAAGTCTTATATTAAAAAGAATACATGCCATTAGAAACAATTCACATTAACTTAATCTTTTCAAATACTTTTGAAAACCTTTGGTCTGGTTTTCTTTCTGTACAGACATAGTTTCCAGTCTATACTTAACCAAAACCGAGTTTTAAAAGTTCATAATGAATGAGGTTTTTATTTAAAAATACAAACGATTCACATGAATGTGACATGTCAGCATTTTCATAACAAGTGCAAGCATGTTAGAACTGAACAAATTGTAACCCCTAGGCTCTTGTTTTTTTGCATCATATTCTTTTACATGTGTATATATATATACACATTGGTATATATAATGATGTTTTATGTTGAAATATTTATGTAACAATTATTTAGAGCCAATTATGTGATATGAATTGGGCAAGATATTTAGAAAAACAGATAGATAACACATAGTTCCTCCAGACGTCACAGCCTGATACGGAAAACAAATTTGAAAAAACAAACTACAGTATAGTAGAGTACAATGTTATAAAAGAAGCACATAGGGCAATAGTATAAAGAAGACAAAAATTAACGATGTTTTGAAAAAGAGAAGGGGTTTCACAGACTACAGGAGGTGAGATCAAATTAGGAGGATAATTTTAAAGTTCAATTGGTGTTTTCTAGTATAAAAAACAAGGAGGGGCAAGCTGATAATTATTCTGTAGGTGATCAAGAATGGATTCTGATCATTTTCTCCCTGCTTTATTTATTTATTTAACTCTGTTTTGGACTGCTCACATTTGTTGTTCTGAAGGTGTAAATTTTGGCTTTTCATTTATGTCTATACAATAATATAATAACTATTATTACTTATGCATTTATAGGTAAATCTGATTTTGTTTTCACATGGTTCCAAACAAGTTGTAGAATGGTTTTCACTGAATTAATAAATCATTTTAGAATGTAGTTGACATAGGAATAAATAAATCCAACAATATGTTTAAAATATTGTTTAATTGGAATACATCTTCTCATTCATTATAAACATGTATAAAAGGTTCCAGGATTCGAGGGGCGATCAAGGAAAAATATGTGACTATGTGTGTACAGTAGCACACACAACCTTTATTGGACAATGCTTTGAAAAGTTGATTTATAGGGGGAGTCCCTCACAGCTGGAGTCTATTCAGAGGCTACGGCATGGAGGTGAATACTCAGAAGAGGAGTTGAGTGAGGGGATTCCAGGTTGAAGAAAACTAAAGAGGAGCCTTAGAGGTTTAAGTGATGTCACTCAGTACCATGGTGAGGAGTCTCGGGGTCAGAGGGGCAATAACATTGTCAGAAGGGCAATGACAGCTTGGAATCCTTATATAGCCCAGGGCTTATTTATTGCCATCAGATGTTGGTTGGAGCTACATGAGATATTCAAAACAAGTAGGGTCTAAATGCCTAAATGTCTTCTTTATTCGGTCTTTTTAAAAATTTTTATACTTTAAGTCCTGAGATACATGTGCAGAACGTATAGGTTTGTTACATAGGTATACACGTGCCATGGTGGTTTGCTGCACCCATCAACCCATTATCTACATTAGGTATTTCTCCTAATGCTATCCCTCCCTTGGCCCCCTACCCCCTGACAGGCCTTGATGTGTGATGTTCCCCTCCCTGTGTCCATGTGTTCTCATTGTTCAACTCCCACTTATGAGTGAGAACATGTGCTGTTTGGTTTTCTGTTCCTGTATTAGTTTGTTGAGAATAATGGTTTCCAGCTTCATCCATGTCCCTCCAAAGGATATGAACTCTTCCTTTTTTTATGGCTGCACAGTATTCCATGGTGTATATATGTCACATTTTCTTTATCCAATCTACAATTGATGGGCATTTGGGTTGGTTCCAAGTCTTTGCTATTGTCAGTACCACAATAAACATACCTGTGCATGTGTCTTTATAGTAGAATGATTTATAATCCTTTGGGTATTTCCCAGTAATGGGATTGCTAGGTCAAATGGTATTTCTAGTTCTAGATCTAGTTAAAATTGGCAAAATAATGGGGAAGCTTAACATCATTCTACTGTTAAATGTAAATCTGAGATTAGCAGCTTCTAATAATAAATTCAATTAACCACAGATTCGAAAAATCCCATTAAGATAATAAATGTTTAATTAACATTACAATCTTAATTTGCAGATTAAGTTTTATATAGGCATTTCAGAATATGTTTTGTCGTATCTTTGTATTCAGTGAAAATGTCTGTATTAATAGTGTAAAAAGTGTATATTTTATTTCTGTTATCAACTTATAAATAGGTATAGGCCATATCCACTTTCTCATAATAGAGCTACTGTTATAAATAATTTGTATACTCGATGTAAAAAATTATGTTTTGATAACAAATTAAAGTACATAATTACTCCTCTAATGCATCAGAGCCAAGAAAAATAATTTCTTAATTTATGTGTTACACTTTTAAAACATAAGTGGAAATCTCCCCATTTTATCATTTTACACAACCATTTAAATATACCTAATTTGAACATTTTAACAGTAAATGTTTGTAGCATGTTACTGTCAATGAAATTCGGAATTTAAATCACATTAACAGGTTAATTTAAATCATCCCAAACAACTGTCCTTTAAGCAAGAGAAGAAAGATAAAGAGTAAGAGAAATGAATTTCAATAAACTGCAATTATTTATCTATTTTTTGAGTGAGGATCCATTTGAGAAAAGATCCCCCATATATTCCACTTCCTATAATAACAAATAACATACATTACTATGTATCACATCATTCCACTTTTTCAGAAACAAATCTGAATCTGTGTTTCCATTGCTGTGAGAAAAATTCTCATTAAGAGTTACTCAGGCTAGGCATGGTGGCTTATGCCTGTAATACCAGCACTTTGGGAAGGTGAGGTGGGAGGATTGCTTGAACCCTAAAGTTCAAGACCAGCCTGGGCAACAGTGAGAACTCATCTCAATTTAAAACAAAAAGTTCTCCATATGGCTTTATTTCAAATAACTCCTCTGGTTGCCTGCACATCCAGAGACCTTAGATTTCTATACTCTTGATTCTTATTGTATTTGACCAATGTCTATGGTCATGATTAACACATTCTATGGAAGACTGCTTAGATCTCTGACAACAGGCGTGTGTAGCTGATTCCTGGATATGACTGCCCACTTGATGGTTTACTGAGACAACAAAACAAAATAAAACAAAATAACGTCTGCCCTCTGATTAGGGATCACAAGCATCTGCCTTCTACCCAATTTTAGCTCCTGAAACTTTAGGCTTTCACATCCTATATCGAAAGACAACCACTGTACATGGTTGCATACATAACAAATTTATCCTACCTGAGTCTTTGGATAAGCAATGTTAATATACCTGGTCTCTCACTTTCTGCTGCACTAGCCTTCCCCTTCTAGTATAAGGACTAAAATTGAGGCTTTAACAAAGGTACCCGAAGATGGAAGATGCCCAAACTTAATGACAAATACTTTCTCTGTTGAAAAGATAAGTTGTACCTGGTCATTACTGTATTATACAGATTAGCCTGTAATTAACTGTGAGTTTTATTTATATTCTTGAATTGAGAACAAACGGGGCCAGAAAAAGTGTCATCAAAGAGAGGCCATATCATTACCTCATGAATGAGGAATGCCTCATGTTAAGATGTCAAGGCTTCCCAAAATGATCTACTGATTCACGGTGAAACAACTCAAAACCTCAGCAAGGCTTTTAATAGTAATTGACAATGTAACTATATAATTTATTTAGAAATGAGAAGATTAACCAATATAATTTTTAAAAATCAAATATAAGGAACTAATACTAATTGATTATGAGATAAAATAGTCTAGAAATAATCACACATATATAAGGTCAATTTGTTATTTAAAAAGCAGTCAAGTTATGTAATGGGAAATAAAAGTTGTTACAATAAATGATAACAGCAGCCTGGGCAGCATAGTGAGACCCCATTGCAACAAAAATTAATTTAAAGAAACAGCTGGGTGTGGTGATGCATACCTGTAGTCCCAGCTACTTGGGAGGCTAAGGCAGGAAGATTACTTCAGCTCAAGAATTTGAAGTTCTAGTGAGCTATGATCATGCCTCTGCACTGCAGCCTTGGAGTCAGAGAAAGACCTTCTCTCATAAATAAATAGTAGTGGAACAACCATATATCTATTCATATAAATAAATGTATATTTCATATATATATACATATAAATAAATATATGTTTCATATATATATATATATATATATGAAAATGCACCTCAATTCTTAACTTACAAAAAAAAACCAAAAATCAATTTGAGATGGAGCTAACCATAAAATATATACTATAAAGCTTTTAAAAAAGACACTCTTTATGACATTAAATTGTCAAACATATCTCATGAAAAACATAAAGAGTCACTAGGCATAAGGGAAAAAATTTATTAATCAGACATTAACAAAGTAAAAATCTCTTTTTCAAAAGACAGCTTTTAGAATCTGAATATTTTAGAATTTTAGAACTATGGCTCCCAGTGTGTATTGTTCTGCAATATTTATAGCTGACAAATATTTATGGTTGATAATGATCTTTAAAATATATGTAAAGAAAGCATCTAACTCAATAATAAAAAGACAAACAATTTCACCAAAAAAGGGGCAACAGCCTTGAACAGGCACTTCACAATAGAAGATAATATTTGAAAAGTGCTCAATATCAATAGTCACTGAATACACTGATACTAAATACAGATATTAAAATCACTGTGTGATATCACATACCTAGTAGAGTTGATCAAATGAAATACTTGAAATCCTGAATATTTCCCAGGATGTAGAGCAGCCAGGATTCCTACCTTTTGTTTCTGGGAATGAATGGTGAAATCATTCTGAAAAATAATCTGGCTATTTCTAATAAATTAAAACATGCCATACCTTATGACCCAGGAATCCATTTACTCATCCACTATTCATGTATACTTTGCACTAGACAAATGAAAAATGTGTAGAACAATTTTTATACATTATGATTCACAGCAGTACTAGTCATGATACCTAAAAAGAGGAAGCAGCCCAAATATCTAGCAGTAAAATAAATATACAAAATTCAATACCAAAAGGAACATATTACTTATACACAGAACAAAATCAATGAATCTCAAAAATATGTTGGCATAAGAGGACAGATGGCATGATTTCCAAGAAGTTCTGGAATGAGCAAAATTAATCTATGGTGATAGAAATCAGAATAATGTTGGCTTCTAGTAGACACTATGTTTGGCAAAAAAAGGGCACCAAGATAACTTTCTAGGTACATACAAATATTCTATAACCTGGTAGGACTATGGTTTAAATAGATGTATGTATGGTTAAGACTCTTCAAACTATCTAATACAGCTAGTACCTTAAAGCATAGATTGTAAAAGAGCTATATTTGAATAATATTAGTAAATAAAAAGCATATCATATTCAAAATGATTTTGAATGAATTTCTAAAAATGCATGCAACGTGTACATACATATGCATTCATCATATACATTAGTATCGATTCAAAACAAACCATAATACAGAATTAACTTCAATGAATTCACAGTTTCAGGAGTCTTTTACTACTTTGACATTTTCATATTAGCTGTTGTGCTCTGCTTTTGGTGGATATTATTACTACTTTTCATGGTATACACTGAATGCAAGTGACAGATACATCGGAGGACTTTTCTGTTACAATGTTTTCTCCAACTCTTCAGTTGCAGATATTACACACATATTTACTAAAACGTTAATATACTATTTTTAAAAGTTGGAAATGAATCTGTAATATAGTTTTATGTTGTGTTGAAAGTAGTTTAGTCTACTAATGTTCTCTTCAATAACTTATTTGTAAGTCTGTGACAAATCTGGTTTTTTTTTTTTTTTTTTTTGATGGTCTATGCTTTTAGACTCCCAATATTTTGGGAGTCACTGAAGGTTGCCTCCGTGCCTGATTTTTCTGAACCACTTACTTCTCGTGTCCAGCTGTTCATTCATTACACATGCATTAGACTCAGTATAACTTTTACTTAATATTTCATTATATATCTCTTCATCAATACAAAAGCAGTTATAAAATTTAAACTAATGCAAATATTAAAATCTTTAAATGTATCACTGATGTTTTCACTTAATATTAAGCAAGTATAACAATGTGAATTATAGTATGGAGGGCTTAATCTGTGCCAGAAACATTTTCTTCCATGTCCTTTAAATGTGTTATTTCACCAAATACTCTAAACAAGCACTTGAGAGAGAAACTAATACTACTCCCCTTTAGAATTGAGAAGCCGAAAGAGTTTAAAACAATTTGCCTAAGTCATGCAGCTAGAAGTGACACATTTAAAATTTGGACTCACGCAGTGGGACTCTAGGACCCATCAAGTATTCATTTGTATGCCATCATCTCCATTACTGCTTATGTTTTCAAAATATTTAAATCAATACAGTGTAATATTGTATTTTCCAGAGAAATAAAATTAAGGTAGACCTGGCAACTTATCTAGGCATTAGCAGTGCAAGGAAAGAAAATCAAGCCTGTAATCTAGCTGAACTATTAAACAGTTCACAATGGGGAGAAACAAATCAAAACATAACAAAACTTGGTCTTTCTTCTGCCATCATACCCTGGCATAGGCTCCAGAATTCTATCACAGATTTTATTTTCTCAGCAGATCAAAAATGGGGGTGGAGAGCAAAGGAAAATTCATTTAAACAATTAAGGAAAAGATAGTATCTTAGAAGGATGGCATCTGTAATATCTAGAGAAGAAAAACACAGATAGTGCAGTGGCACTGTGTTTTCCAAGACTGGGCAAATATGTGAATTTGGGCCTCAGGAAAAAATCACCAGTTTAAAATCAAAATAAGTTAATGTCCTCCACCTCCTAGAAAATGGAAATGTTTAATTTCAATATATAGATGCTTTTTCTTCTTTTTTTTAACTTTTATTTTAGGGTCAGGGTTACCTGCACGGATTTATTGTATTGGTAAATTACATGTCACAGCATTTGGTGTACAGATTATTTTTTCACCAGGGTAATAAACATAGTACCTCATAGGTAGTTTTTTATTCTGTTCCTCCTCCAACCCTCTACCCTCCACTCTCAAGTAGGCCCTAGTATCTGTTGTTCCCTTCTTTGTGTCCATCTGTACTCAATGTTAATTCTCACTTATAAAGCAGAAGATGCTGTATTTGTTTTTTCTATTCCTGTATTAGTTCCATCCGTGTTGGTGCAAAGGACATAATCTTGTTCTTTCTTATGGCTGCATGGTATTCCATGATGTATATGCACCACATACCTGTTTGCATGCTTTGTAAATGGGATAACTTACCACCATCTAACTCACTTTGCTTGATGCTGTATGTTTTTAATTTATTTAATAAGTCATGTGATTAGAGCATTTTAACTTGCTCTATAAACCTTTCCTTTCCATGACCTCTGGGGTTGCTCCTTCAAGAGTATACTTGGAGGCTAACGTTCTATTAAATTTCCATTTGACAACTATATTAATGTTGGTAATTACACATTAATTGCTTTATGAATGCAAAAACAAACTTGCCTTCATGTGATAATGCTCACTAGACCATAAAATGTAATAATTTTGAAGGACCAGATTTGGTAACATTTTACTGACTATTGTAATCTTTGTTAGTTGGGATTATTGGGCTGTGGTTTACTTTCTTGTCTTGGTTTGGTATGATGGAAATTCTAGCCTCATAAAATGATTGAGAAAGTTTTTCCTCTTAGTTATCTTTTCTGAAAGGGCTAGTAAAACTGGCATTATTTCTTTTTAATACGTTCACATTTTCACTAGTGAAAGATTAGGCCAAACATTTTCATAGGAAAGTTTTCCATTATTGTTTTAACTTTCTCTTAATGATATAGGTATTTCAGATTTTCCATTTCTTACTGTTTTCAGTTCTGTTACTTGATAACTTTCAAAGGATTTGTTCATTTTATAAAAATTTTAAGCAAGTGGCATAATACTGTTTATAATATGCTCCCTTATCCTCTTTGAAATATATTTTCCCATTTTTAAACACCAATACTAGTAATTTGAGTTTTTCTTTTCTTTTCGAGGTCTCACATTGTCACCCAGGCTGGAGTGCAGTGGTGGAAATACGGCTTATTGCACCCTCGACCTCCTGAGGCTCAAGTAATCCCCCACCTCAGCACTGCTCCCCCAGTAGCTGAGACTACAGGAATGCACCATCATGCTTGGCAAATTTTTATATACTTTGTAGAGGTGAGGTTTCTTCATGTTGCCCAGGCTGCTCTAATGCAGGAAGTTGGGATGTTGAAGTCCCCCACTTCTGTTGTGTGGCTGTAAAATATTTCATAGGTCTAGAAGTATTTGTTTTAAGAATCTGGGTTCTTCAATGTTGGGTGAATATTTATTTAAGATGGTAAAGTCTTCTTGTTGAATTGAAGCTTTTGCTATTATGCAATGCCCTTCTTTGTCTGTTTCTAATGTTATTTGTTTAAAGTTTGTTTTGTCTGATATAAGAGTAAACCACCCCTTCTCTGTTTTGTTTTCTGTTTCTATGATACATATTTATCTAACCCTTCACTTTGAGCCCATGTATATCATAACATGTGAAAGGGGTCTCTTGCAGATAATAGCTGGATGGGTCTCAATTTTTTTTATCCAACTTCCAACTCTGTACTTTTTAAGTGGGGCATTTAGACCATTTACATTAATAGTTAATATTGACATGTGAAGTTTCTAGCTTGTCATTATGTTGTTAGCTGGTTGCTTGTAGTTTCTATTTTGTGGTTGCTTTCTAGGGTCTGTTGGCTATTTACTTAAGTGTGTTTTTGTGCTAGTAAGTATCTTTCTTTCATTTTCTTCTTTAGAACTTCCTTAAGAATATCTTTTAAGGCAGTTCTAGTAGTAACTAATTCCATTAGCGCTTGCCTGTATAGAAAATATTTCATTTCTTCTTTAGTCAAGAAGCATAGTTTGGTGGGATATGAAATTCTTGGTTCAGTTATATTTCTATAAGAATGCTGAAAATAGGCCCCAAATCTCTCCTGACTTACAAGGTTTCTGCTTAGAAATGTGCTGTTAGCATGATTAGCCTTCCTTTTTAACATGATCTGACTTTTTTCTGTAGTTGCTTTTAAGATTTTTTTTTCTTTTTTTTTGAGATGGAGTCTTGCTCTGTCACCCAGGATGGAGTGCAGTGGTGCAATCTATGCTTACTGCAACTTCTAACTCCTGGGTTCAAGTGATTCCTGTGCCTCAGCCTCCAAAATAGCTGGGACTGCAGGTGCTTGCCACCACACCTGGCTAATTTTTGTATTTTGAGTAGTCAGTTATAAAAGCATAATTGCTTTATATTTTGGATCATTTTTTTTTATTGGGGGTAGACTTGGAAATTCTAATTTTTGTAATTATTTTCACAGGTAGAATTATTTTCTTTTTCTTCCTTTGCTTATAATGTTATTGCGTTGTTTTTTTTTCCCTTTGCCTTACCCCCCTTCTCCCACCATGGTGTGTAGCATTGTAGAGAATGTTGGGTAGGAAACTTTGGGTTTGCTTCTAATACCCTATTTACTTCTTTCAGCATATTTTATATTGAGGTGTGCAGTTTGATCTACAAGCTGGTAGATGGTGCTTCTGTGTAAAAAAGCCAACTATATCCAATGTGGCTAGATATAAAGTAGTTCCTTGTTTTCTGGCAGAAGCTCTCTGTTTCATCAGGAATGGGTTGATCCATGAAGTGCACAGTGGTCTGAGAGTCCTGCTCAGCCTGCTTGGCTGGGTGCCAAGATGGCCAGGGTTAGTTTAGGCAGGCATATCTACATGTTTCCCCATGGCAGGCACAAGCTTCAGCACTGAGGGAAAATTTAGTAGACAGCCACTAAGCACCCAGAGATATACCTAGGCATGAAGCTGGGAAACCATCTCAGCCCCAAGTTCTCTGCATGAGGAGGAGGTTGGCCTAAACTACAAAAGCAGGTAGGTGGGTGCTCCAAATGCCTGGAGATATGCCTGGGCATAGGGCAGAAAGGGTTCTGTTTTACCATGGTCTCTGCACAGGAAGGGTGAGATAGCTTAGGCTGCTGATACAAGTCAGTAGGTAATGTGAATTCCTGGAGATTTGCCTAGGTGTGGAGCAGAAAAGAACATCCTGCACCACAATCTATGCATAAGAAGGATGGGTTGGCTCAAGCTTCTGGCCCAGGCAGATGAGTGCTCCTAATACCTGGAGATATTTCTAGGTGTAGAGAGAGAGGGCTCCACTTCATCATGGTCTCTGCACAAGAAGGTGGGTGACTCAGGCTGCTAAACCAGGCAAGTGGGTGCTCCAAATGCCTGAACATCTACCTAGACGCTGAACAGAGGGCCCTTCTGCAACTGGATATCTGCACTGAAAGGGTGGGGAAATTCAGGTACTAATTTCAGTGAGAGGGACTCCAAATGCCTGGAAAATATGCCTGGACATGTACCAGAAAGATGGAGTGGTTCAGGCTGCTGATCCGAGTGAGTATGTGCCTGGAAATCTGCCTGAGCATGGAGTGGAGAGGTCTCCAATTTATATGGTTTGTTTTCTCATTCTCTTGACAATATAAGAACTAAAGTTTTTTTAATTTTAAACAAGTTCAGCTTATCAATTATTTTCTTCATGGGTCCTGCCTTTGGTGTTGTGGCTAAGAAGTCACTACCAAACTCAGGGTCATGTAGGTTTTCTCCTATGTTATCTTCTCACACTTTTATAGCTTTGCATTTTACACTTAGGTCTATATTTTATTTTGAGTTAATTTTTGTGAAGGATGGTAAGGTCTATGTCTAGATTTATTTGTGTGTGTGTGAAAGTCCAGTTGTTCTAGCACCGTCTGTTGAACATACTATCTTTTCTCTACATTATTGCCTTTTCTGTTTTGCCAAACATCAATTGACTATTTGTGTGGTTATTTTTCAGGACTCTTTATAGTACTCCATTTAACTGTTTGTTCTTTCACTGGTACCAGACTGTCTTAATTACTGTAGTTTTCTAGTAAGTCTTGATGTCATGTAAAATCAGCCTTCTAACTTAGCTCTTTCCTTTCTATATCATTTTGGGCATTCTAGACCTTTTGCCTCCCCAAATAAAATTAAGAATCAGTTTTTTAATATCCATATTATAGTTTGCTGAGATTTGCATTGGGATTGCATTGAATCTATAGGTCAAGTTGGAAAGAACACATATCTTGAAATTAATGAGTCTTCCTATCCATACACATGGGATATTATTTAGTTCCTAGAATTCTTTCATCATAGTATTTTAGTATTTTTCATATAGGTATTATACATATTTTATTAGGTGTACACCTAAGTAATTTATTTTTGGGGTGGTAATGAAAATGATATGGTAATTTTATTTTTGAATTCAACTTGTTTGTTGCTGGCATATTAGTTGCTTCTTTTTGGCCCATTTAGTCTTTGTCACAGTCTTCAACATCACAGTCTTAAATGATACACCATTGTATTAGTCTGTTTTCATGCTGCTGATAACGTCATATTCTAGACTGGGAAAAAAAAAAGGTTTAATTGGACTTACAGTTCCACATGGCTGGGTAGGCCTCAGAATCATGGTGGGAGGCAAGAAAAAAAATCTTACATGAGGGTGGCAAGAGAAAATGAGGAAGAAGCAAAAGTGGAAACCCCTGATAAACCCATCAGATATTGTGAGACTTATTCACTGTCGGGAGAATAGCAGGGGAAAGACCAGCCCCTGTGATTCATTTGCTTCCCCTGGTTCCCTCCCACAACATGTGGGAATTATGGGAGAGACAATTTAAATTGAGATTTGGGTGGGGACATAGCCAAACCATATCAACCACTTAAAATATAGTACATATTATACATCACTTAAAATATAGTATATACAATATATACTTTAAATTTTTTCACCTGTTCTTTATGTTATTGATGTCATTTAACTTTTATTTGATAAAAAACTCAATACTTTATGCTTTATGCTTAAACTTTAAACTTTATGCTTTAGACAGAAATGACTTGTAAATTTAACCTCACTTTTCCTATTTCTGATAATCTGTGTTTATGTGGACAAAAAATTTTATCTGGCATTATATTATCCTTTGTGAAGAAATTCATTTAACATTTCTTATAGTGCATGTCTGCTGAAAATGAATACTGTCAGGTTTGATTCTCTAAGTAAAGTGTTTATTTTACTTTTATATTTTTAAATTTACTGGCTATAAAATCTTTAACTTACAGACTTTTTATTTCAAAACTTTAAAAATGTTATTCCATCATCTTCTGGTTTGTGCCTTTGTTGACAAAAAATGCACTGTAGTTCTTATCTTTCTTCCTTAGAATACAATGTTCCCCCTTCCGTTGGGATGTCTCCAAAAGGTTCCTTTTTCAGCTATAAAAATAAAATGTCTAGCTGTTTTTATTTTTTAGTTGAATCCTTATTGTTATATGTTTGTTTTCATTTATTCTCCTTGGGCTTGCTGAGCTTCTTGGTTATGTGGTCTGCTGAATTTTATTAATTTTAGAAAAATCACTGGACCTTAAATGTTTTTCCTGCATTGTTTTGTCATTTTTCTGAATCCAGGATCTCCAATTACACATGTAAGAAGACTTCATAAAACTCATAGAAGACGGGGTTAAAAGATAAAAATATAAACTTTCTTTCTCAACATAAGCTTCATCAAATGTAAAATATTTTTTTAAGTTATGATGCAAATTGTTTAGTCCATTCCCAAAGAAAAAAGGTCCTGGAAATTTTGCCATGTCAGTATAGTTTTTGTTTGTTTGTTTGTTTTATATTTTTTGTTTTTTATATTATCAATTAAAAATAAAGTAATCTTTAATATTTAAAAAAATGAAGAGAAGTCAGGAGAAACCATATTAGAAATATAAACTGAATGCCTAATAATTTCCCATCAAAACACTTGCAAAATTGTCCTTGTTTGATGAGAGCAATGAGCAGAAGCATTGGCATGGTGGACTCTGGTGAGGCTTTCCCAGGCATTTTTCTGCTACAGCTTTGACCAACTTTCTCAAAACACTCTAATAATAAGTAGATGTTATGTTATTTTGCTCTTCAGAAAGTTAACTAGCAAAAGGCCATGAGTATCCTAAGAAATTTTGGCATGAGCTTCACTCTTGACTGGTCTGCTTTTCCTTTTTTACTAGATCACTTCTTCTTAGTAGCCATTGCTTAGATTCTGCTCTGTTTTCAGGACCATACTGGTAAGGAAATGTTTTATCTCCTGTTACAATTCTTTAAATAAATGTTTCATGATCTTGATCCTTCTTGTTTAAAATTTCCATTGAAAGCTCTTCTCTTGTCTACAGCTGATGCTGCACAATGGCTTTGGCATCCATTGAGTGGAAAATTTGCTCGACTTTCATTTTTCAGCCAGGATTGTGTCAGCTGAACAGTTTTGATTTCCCTGATGTTGGTTATTGTTTTTGTTGTTAGCTATTTATCCTCTTCAAATAGGTCACAAACAATATGAATTTCTTCCTCAAAAATTGATGTAGATGGTTTATTGCTGTGGGACTTATCTTCAACATGATCTCATGTCTTCTTAAAATGAGTTATCCATTTGTAAACTGCTAGTTTCTTTGACGTATTTTTCTCAGATACTTTTTGCAAAGCATCAACAATTTCACGATTCTTTCACCCACACTTCACCATAAATTTGATGTTTCTTTTTCCTTCAGTTTTGGCAGAACTCATGTTGTTCTGATAGGACCTCTTTTTAGGCTGGTGTCTTATTTTTCCTAATGCCTCAAACTAGATCTTGTTCAGACATGTTTTAACAAATTATTACAAGCTTATTTGGTGTAAAATAATATTGAAATCCATGCACAGGTTTTTCATAATACTCACTTCTCATAAACTTTTTGAAGACCCCTTTGATGTTATATCATTGATCTTTTTATACCTTGTATTATGTATGTATTTTTTAAAAATTTTTGTCTTCATTTCTGTTTTAACAATTTAATTATATCTGTCTTCAAGTTCACAAATTATATTCTAAACTTTAACTGGCCACTTACGTTTATAAGGAATTCTTTTATCTGATGTCAGGTTTCTTTATTTTTTAGTATTTCCATTTGGCTCCTTTTTATATACAAATGAGATGGAAATATAATGGGTATCTCACTGAATCATAGTTAAATAGAGTCTGACTCCATAGACAATCAAAACTAGATGCTTTCTGGAAATCTATTTAGCACAAACAGATGGAAGTTCTTATAAGAGTTATTTTTAGGATGGATGAACTTCTACCCCCTTTACTTTACTTTGTTGTGATGTTAAGGTTGCAAGTGAATGGACTTAGGTTGGCTTTGCCTGAGTCATGCAGTCACTTTTGCTAGTTCTAAGGCCTTGCCAAGTGTTTATGGAATGTTAGACAAAATAGAAAATGAAAAAATATGACTATGTCAATAAAATTTGAGGTTCTTTATAGGAATAGTTTTCCTAGCATTTTTTTTCTCTAATCTCTTCCAGGTAAAATCTTTCTTATTTTTTATAGTCTATTTTGACTACTAAGTTTTCTATTTAGCTTTCTCAGGTCTATACCATCAAAGTAATTAATTTCTTTCCTTCTATTCTCCAGGAAGACCCTCTATACAAAAGTGTTACAGCAAGATTCACATTGTATTATAATTACTTACTTTTTTCTAAACATCATCATTTTTAGATTTTACAGTTCTAGTGTTAAGTCCTTTCCATTTTATTTAGTTTATTTTGAATAAGCTCTGCTAATTGAATGAATAACTTTATGAAAATATTACAGGAAGGACATGAATTTCTCTTGGACTGAGGCAAATACAGAGCAGCACATATCAGAAAGTAAAGGTCCACATTGTGCATATACACACATATGCTTACCCAGATTACTGTGGACATTTCATTTATTGTTTGGAAGATTAAATAAGTCTCTTAAATAGCTATAAGCAGTATTTAATATTTAATTTACAGTAAAACACAGGCTTATTCCTGCTGAGTTTTAATTTACACAGTTATTCTAAGATCATATTGTCCATTATCCCTTCAAGATGAAAATCATTGGTCCTGATTTGGAAAATGGCTTATAATAATGAAATTAATGCTAATTTCAATGTAGCTTTCAAGCATAACAGAATGAGAATACCCTGATATTTAAACAAAAATGAGGCTGTCAGGTGGCTTTGCATTTCAAAGGGAGTGACACAGATGGAAAATTCACTGACATATATGTGGGTCCAAAATAGATTTGGACCTTACCTGCACAAAAACTTGTTAATTCCCTAGGGAATAAACTTTTATTCAAAACTAAACTGAAGTTTAAAAATGAAAACTTTAAAGCTCTCTCTGATTCCAAGTAGACAAAGGCTGCTAAAGATAAAATTATCATTTCAAAAGCATGCACACAAAGAGGATAAGAGCATTTTAGAATGACAACCCAATATGTGTAGTGAAGGTATGACCAAAGCAGCTTTTCTGTAGCTTAAGAACTTTCAGGGTCCACTGAGACTTCTCTTAATTACTCTCATATATTGTATGCTGTTTCTTCTGTGTCTTTGTCTATATCTTTGCTTCTTACTTTTCTTAGGATAACTTTACCTGCTGTGTTTCTTTTTTGTATCTATCTATTTATTTTCTGAGCGAGAGACAGAGAGAGAGAGAGAAAGTCAGGGTTATGAACTTTGTTAGATCCTTGGACATGCATACATAATACAACAGAAAAACTCATGACTTATTTATTTTATTGTCTTTGTTAAAAGCCTTTAAGTGGTTAAAACTCCTTTATCTTTTCTCTAATATCTTAAATTATTGATTTAAAACAAACTTCAAAATGAATTAAAGATTCAACAGAATGAGATGGAAATCAGCATGATCCTTTCTATAAACATGGTAGTTGTATATCTCTCCAAATAAAGTAGAGGAAATACATGCAGAACCAAAAGCCAAATTCATTTTTTTGATTCTCTTTAATGAAATTATTGAATTAATTTCTATCAGCAATCAATTACCATGTGTCCCCTTGATATACAAGGTGCTATCCTAGTACTTGGTTTGCATAATTGAAAAATTCAGGTGTGACTTTCATCACTGAGATCAGCTTAAATTTTATTTTATTTAATTGGGGGAAAAATGGCAGTGAGAGATTTAGTATCAAGAGTTTACTCTACTGCCCCACCTTTAATCTATGTCAAATAATACTAAATTACATTCCGGTTGCTTTTTACTTCCTGTACTTAAGAAACATACCCAGTTCTTTCTGTACCATAACTATCTGGAATTCCCTTTTAGAGATGAATGCACTTAAAGACTTTGTCCGTAAATTGGGCATTGATTTAAGGGGAAAGTGTGCTGTATATGTTTATTCCCTTTCATGACAAAAATGATTGGCTGTGGTGAGTCCCAATCATAATCATTGCCTCATAGAGGTTAAACAAGCTCAATTAGCAGGTTTCTCTCTTTTCAACTAGTAAATGAAATAAGAAATGAGTACAATTTTTGTAAAATTATTTCCCAAAAGTCTTTCGTAAATACCACACATTGTGATTATTGCATTGATGTGAAATTTATGTTTTTGAGAAAATTATACTCAGCTTTTGGTTTGATTTAATTGAGAATAATAATTTAAAAATAACAATTTCTTATTTTCCTCTCTTAGCTTTAATGTGAGGAAGAATAATAAAATCTTGCTTAGTTTTAAGTGTGCTTTAAACTTTGAAAAGGGATTTTGATTGAGTCACTTAACACATTATTGCAGGAGATACAAGGTACGGTTTCTACTCTCAGAAAGCATATTATTTTGAGGGGCAGAAAAGATACAGACCCAAATATGCCAAACACTGATGTTTTAAGCATGTTAAGAATAGTGCATATAAACTGCTATACACCATAAGAGAAGCAACAGATCATGTCACTGTAGTAAGCATGAGCATGTCAGCAATTGGTTGATTTTACTAGCATCTTCAAAGATAAAACTATTAAAGTTAACAAAATTCAGTGAGAAAATGCATGGATTTAGAAAAACATGAGGATTTGAAAAAGGTGAATGTTCCAATAAAGCTCGTGTATAGTTTTTAACAGAGAAATAGTGGAAGATGAGGCTGGGGGAAAATAGTTAAAGCCAGAACTTAAGTGTCTTAAATGTCCAATACATAAATTGATTCAACTCTCTTGATAAAGTAAAACCCTTGAAATTTTAGTGGCACACATTGTTGATTTAAGAAAAATACTAAGGTAACACTACTTTGTGCAGGACCTGGGAGACACCTGGGCAGGACCCTAGTGACCTAGGACACGAAATAAGATAATGTAAGTGACGTTCCAATAGGGACAGCAGCAATTCCTCTCTTTCTCTCTCTTTAATGTTCACATATGGCTTTATTTCACGTTGATTTATTATTCATTTGATAGTCAGTTTATTGTACCATTATTGTTTATACACATTGGTCTCCAGAATGAACAGTATTTCTAATGAGCAGAGATTCTGCCTCTCACTTCTATATCTTTAAACTAGAGACATACTATGACCAGAGTATATAGATACCCATTCAAGAAATAATTTGTTGGGAAAGGGGAACAAAAAATTGAAAATTAAACCTGCAGGTTTTGAGTGGCTCTGAAAGTAGCGATGTTATTAACAGAGCAAGTGACAATAGAAGAGCCTGGCCCAAGATGGACAGAAGTTGAGCCTAGTTTTAAGCACATTATGGTGGAAATATTGATGAAATATTTTTATCAGAAATGTCCAGAAGGCACATGGGAATTATTAATATTTGAATTATGTTCTAGGTGAAAAAGGGATGAATTGATGCTCCAAGATTAAGTCAAAATTTAAAAAATGGGGATTTGATAACAAGATTAAGAAGTAATAAAGGTAATCTCTGCCTACTGCAGAAAGTTTGGAAAGTTAAGTCTTTCGATTCTGTAATAGTATTTTAATCTGATGAATTTTCAAAGGATAATTTGAAAATCAATAAGCCAGATATAATTTTCTATGTAATGAATGAAACGGTCTTATGAAAAAAGAACCATAGAAAGGATAGAGTCACTGAAACCCAGAGATAATGAAGCCAAGAACCACAGAAGTAAACCTTTTGCCCAAATTTGCTAAAATGATACCTTTCAAATGTAGATTCTCAGTTTGTTTACCAATCCTTTCACTCTTCAGCAGCTACATTTTTAAACATTTACTTTTTTTTCTTTTGGTAGTTATATCCATATTTCACAATATCAATTGCTAATAGAAAATGGATGCTAACCTGTTTTATTATCCTTGCTTTATTATATTTGTTAGTTGTTTTTCATTCCTATATGGTTTCCAGATTTTCTCTTTGACCTTGAAGTATAAAGGTTGAGAATTTTTTAGTTTTTTTGGTATAGACCTTTCTTTAATTACTGGGGAATATTTACGATTTTGCCATTCATGCAAACACCTTCTCAACTGTAATGTTTGCCATAAACACACACACACACACACATGCACGCATATGCATATGTAGATATGTTTGTGTATATATGTGTATATTGTACATACATGTCAAACACTGCAGTTGAGAAGGTGTTTGCATATATATACTCACATGCATGTACATATACATTTTAGCAGATTTTATTAACCTTTAATCAAGAAATATTTACTAAACAATTTAAATCAGCTTAATGCGATGGGATAGAGCAATGAATAAAACAGAAAACATGCTTTCCTCTATTAAGCTTATAGTGTCAGGAGAATAGGAATGAGCAGACAAAAAACAAAATTCATTCAACAGAAAATATATTAAAACGTGTTTGTTTCTGTGGAGCAATATAATTCAAGGTGCTAAGTGAAGAATACAGGAGATGAGGTACCTTGTTCACTAAATTACTCACTAAGAAATTAATAATGGCAGTGAAAGAGGGAGAGATATTCATGCAGTGAAGTTAAATCAAAAGTTTACTATCAGAAGCATTTGTTTAGGAACCAGAAGATAGGGGAGTTGCTTTGTAGAAAATTTTGCAACAGATGTAACCAGAGACTATACCTCGTAGGGTGTTGTAGCCCACAGTAAGTATACCTTGTCTTTTGCTAGACAGAGAAACAAGGAGCAAATGGAAGGTTTTGAGCAGAGAAACGAGCTATGACAATAAATTTTAAATGTATTATTATTATTTTGAAAGCAGAAGATGCTGAAATGGCAAACACTTTTACAGGATTATTCAGGTTAATGTTAAGAATAGGCTGACTCAATGCCTAAGGTGCTTGGTGGAAGCTGAGGGATCAGCTTGGAGGCAATTGCAGTCCCCTAGGAAATTGATGCTTGTGGCTTGGACTACAGTGTTAATGAAGGAGGTGAGGAGAGATGTTGGGATTTTGGATAAAATAATGTTAGAGAATTTGATGAGACTATCTGCTTAGTGTGAGAAAAACAGAAGAGTTAAAGAAGACATCAAGGTTTTTGGCCTGACAACTAGAAAGTTACATACAGTTACTGCTATCAGAAAATTCTTAAGTTCTGCTAGTAAAAAACTTTTTTTTTTAATTTACTTTCTTACTAAAAGAAAATTGTCCATATTGCCTATATTCTGATGGTCTCTGTTCATTTCTTGTTTATTATTTTGATGTTATATCCTTCACTATCATCTGGAGCAGAAATAATTGCATTAACCCATTTTACAGTTTTGCTGGAAGGTCCACAAATTGTCTTCAAAATTTAATAAATTCATACATAGACAATAATCTTCCCCTAAAAAACAAATAAAAGACATCTCAAATGTACTTACTATTTTTCTAGTAAATTTAATATTAAAATCAATACTACCTGTACTACACTAAGAAATATTAACACATGGTCGCAGCAAGTGAATTTCTTTCATGTTGATCATACTTGGATTCAAATCTTGTTTCCTCTCTAATAATTGCAGAACTCTACAAAGTATGGTATAGTTTTACAACGTATGTTTTCTCATATGTGAAGTGGGAAATACAAAGCTATCTATATCATAGATTGAAAGTTAAATTAAAAGTTACAAAGGCAATATTTGGCAAAGCTTGATACCTTGTAATCATTCCATAGGTTTTTAATGATGCCATTATTTAGCCATGATGAAAAAATAATGAATTCCAGGGTCAGCAGCTCTAACCAAAAATATGATTTCTCTTTACTATCATTTCAACCAATAGAAGATAAAGCAATTATACTTTTTGTTCTGTTTTACATTAATATCTAATGGGGCTCAAACACAGAAGGATAGGGAATATTTCTTTGAATGATTTCATCTTGTAATTAATGCTTGGAACTTTTACACTAAAATTTTTGTGAAAGTTTCACCAGGCAGTCACCACACCAATCCTTGAGCATCTATCTGAAATGATGTCTGATAAAGTAATAATATTTAGTGCATACCACTATGTGACAAATAACTGGTAACACTTAAATTAATAGAAGAATTACTTATGAAGGCTTTGTGTCATGATGCATGTAGCTCTTTTCTAATGAAAGGTTTATCAAAAGCTCTTCAAAGATTTTCTCTACACAAACAGAATAAACTGATAATTGTTATGTTTATACATTGTGTTTAGACGGTTTTGCGTATGTGGTATGTTCCAGATTGTGGCTCTTGGCATTCACATACATTTAAAACATTTCACAATTAGCACAAAATGGACTTCAGCAAAAAAGGAAAGAAAGGGTTTGTATACAGCCTGAATGCACGTTAGTGTGGGGAACTGAACATCAGCACTCATATAACTCTCACCTGATCTTCACGCAGGGTAGATATAATCTGCATTTTCCTACTTTGACAACAGAAAAATATATGGACAAGTAACTTACTCAACAGCAGAGGAAGTATAAAATCTAAAATTTGAACCCAAGTCTATCCAACAATGAATCTTAGATTGTTTTATTATGGTCATTTCCTCTGCAGGTGACTTGCCCTCAAAATTAATTAAAATTTGTTTACCTAACATAGACAAGCTTTTACACTTGAAAAAATACTGCTTAACTGTTGTAAGTGCACATAAGAGGATGGGATCTATGGAAACTTCATCTACTAAATCTAAGATGCTGAATATATTCTCAGCATGATGTGATTATGCTAATCATTTTAATAAACCTCAGTGCATTCTAACACACATAAAACAAATAACAACTTTTCCTTGTTACCAAAGATATGTAATAACTTAGTTAATCAAAGATTAAAAATGAATCAATATGAAATTATGACCCTCTAAATCATATTATTAAGAAATAAAATATTTCCCAGCATCAAGACAATTCACAAAAATATATTGCACAAAGGTAATGAGGATTTTGCCTTTCAGGAAAATCTATACATGGAGAAAGTAACATGATGCAGAATATGCTCACTTAGGGCTATAAAATATAAATGCATGATACAAAACTTTGAAGACACATCATTTCTGTCAAAAACATCAGCACTATACTTCAAAATTCCATCACAAAGAAACCGGCTTTTATTGCAAAGCCTGGAAACATATACTGGAGATGTGTGCAATTTGAATTTCTATATAAACAGATGAAATTCAAGTTCACAAAGGCCATGTTTTTCATAGAGATAGACCCTGGGAGAATTATTTCTTTTAGGTTGTTCTCCTTAGACAGTGCTAACATTCTGGCAGGAGGCATTGTTTAGCATGAAACATTTTACACTGCTGTTAGAGGTTTCTGAGGTACCTGGTGGCCCCAGTTCGTGTGTAGGCCAAATTCATAGTTTAACTAGTTCTCTTGACTTCTGGCGATTTCTGTCAAACTGGAAATCCCAGCAGGAAAAAAAATGACATTGACAACCATGCGATGGCTTGCATTGTATTTCACCTTCCAGTATTGTTACTCCTTCAATAAAGATTACCACTGAGAGGGATGGAAGGATTGTCAGGTCACAGATATACCACAAATGAAAAATGACATTAATTTTGCTTTTTGTGTGAATAGGGTCTGATGTGGAGTTTAGTTAGTCACTCAGACTTGGATAAAATTTGAGAAGAATGGAAATTTATTGTTATATTTCAAAAATCTATTTGCCATGCAGTTGAATTTGAGGCATAAGAGATACTACACCAACATTTCCTAATAAATCTAATATGATCTTATAATATAGAGCCCTGTCATCCACAGTGGAACCAATGAGTTGCCTGCCATGCTCTCATTTCTAGGAACTGTTCTCTTCACAGATACAGTTATTGGATGGCTCCACCAAGTCATTTCCTTGATATATTAATACTGATATATGAATATTCCTCAACAGATACTCTTGAGAGGTAGGGGTTAGGTGATTACGATCTAGGAAATTCCCATCAGTCTCATTCTCAGGTATTTAGAACTGAGAATAAAAATAGTACATTATTTCTCTTGAGTGATTGGACCAGCAATATTAAAGCTTGGGCATAGTGGTTTGAATAAATTCCATCTTGAATTTGAGAAATGAAGCAACAGTAACATTCATTTAGAAAGAGACAAAGATAAAACAGACTTGCAGAAAGGAGCAGGGGCGGGGGTAAAATTGATTGACTTCTGCACCCAGCTTTAATCCATAGTTCAGGCCCATTTGTTTTCTGAGAAGTGCCTCCTTTGTTTCTGTGATGTTTGTTTTTTTTTTCTTTGTTTTTCCTAAGCCAATTCAAGGTGTTGATGGAATCAAAAGAGTTCTCAGTAATATTCTCTACTAATGGAAATAAAGTGTTTCTAGTCATGCCCTTCAGGCAGAAAGCGTACATGAAGCAAATATCTTATGATAATGGAGAATTGAGACATAATAAGCAAAATATTAAATTTTATGTCAGATCATCAGAGTAGTATGTTAGAAAGATACAGGTTTTAAATTCAAAAACATTATTCTGACTTAAATCCTAAATGTAGTCCTGAGTTAGCTGTTGAGACGTTCTTCATCTCTGCTTCTCATAGGTCAGATTTATGGTTTTGTAGTAACACAGAAGCCCACATCCATCAGGGGCTCATGCTTGGAGTTTGACATTTGTTTTTGTCTTGAAAGTTTTAATAATTTTATCTTTTAATTTATATTGTGTAAGTGAAGTGCAAGGGGACAGTGGAGCATGCACTGAGAACTTGGAGCTTCAGCTTAGATGGCCCTGCTTCCTACTGTCCCCACCCTTTCCAAGACAGGTTCTGGGTATGCCCACTTCCCACCTTCTGGCACCCTTATCTCTCCTGAGACTTCCTCTCTCCACACACTCTTTGCAACTGCAGCTTCTTTCCACCCAGGGCTGCGAATGTGTTGCATCAATAGTACACCATCACTTTCTGCCCCTGGTGAAAGCCTGGATGCTGGTCACATGCATGCCTCCTGGACTCTCAAGATGGGACCAGACACCTATTCTTAAGTTGGAATGACAGCATCACAGGAAAGTATATTTGGCAGGTGTCTGTGGGAGTCTCTTGCCCACTCTTGATCCAGGTACTGAGCATGTCATTGCACGGAGGCTGTGATTCTGGGGATTCATCTGTTCACAGTGTACTGTAGCAGTGGGCCAAAACAAAGAGAGATTGGCTTCTCTGATATTTTTCTTTTTATCTGGACCCTGCAAATTATGCAGCTAGCCTGGCTATGGTGTGGAATAAGGCTCTCATGTTGATTCCACCTTAGAATTTAGCCTTTTCAAGGCTTGTCTGATGGGAGATTGCTAGGGTCTGTAAGAGTCAATTTGCATGTAGGTATATTCATGAAAGGAAAACAAAAGTCATAATTGGAAAGAATAAAGAAAACCTTGAAGAGAATGAAGCATGAGATCTGTCTCCTCTGGATCACACTCCGTAGCTTCCTAACTGGTTTTCCACCATTTGCACTACAAGGTAGTGACCAGTTATCCTCAGCAGGAAACAGCCACCTCTAATTTTGTCCATTGTGCTATACAGTCATTTTTATTGAACAAAAGATTAAGAAGCGCCATAAAAATTCAAGAAATGAAGGCTTTTATAACTAGCTCTTATTATGGAAATTTAAGGTTTTTATAACTAGCTCTTATTATGGAAATTTAACTAGCTCTTATTATGGAAATTTAACCTGAATGCATACCATGTCAGCAAATATTGTGCATAGTGTTTGGTATACAGGAGTTATTATTATTATATACATTTTTGATATAAAAATGGCAGATGAAAACCAATTGCAACAAGATGCAGTGGCTCACTCCCATAATCCCAGCTACTTCGCAGAAGTTGAGGCAGGAAAATTGCTTGAACCTGGGAGCCAGAGGTTGCAGTGAGCCAAGATTGCCCCACTGTACTTCAGCCTGGGTGACAGAATGAGGCTGCATCTCAAAAAAAATAAAAAGGAGAGAAAACCAATTGCATGGTGTCATACTTCTGTCCAGGTAAACATATGGAAGTCTTATCATACATAAGCTGGTTCTTGATTTTCTACAATAAAGGAAGTCATGGGTAATTTGATATAGCTGCAAATCACACGAGTTCAAGAATTCATTTTGAAGAATAGTTTCAAGCCCTTTCTATCAGTTCCTGCTAACGTAAAAAGCAACATTGACAGATGTAATTTTTATATCTTCTAATTGTACCTTATCACCTGCTAGTAAAGGTGGTAACAAACAGTGAAATAGCCAAAAGACAAACAGGAAATAAATAAGATAATTACAGAGCTGACTTCTTATAAACTTGTAATCTACGTAGTACATAAAACCAACCACTATCTATACACAGAAATAAAATTTTAAACATTGGGCACATGTAAAATTCTGGTCAAATTTTAAATAAGAATCTTTGAATTTGGCATTATTCAATTGACTTAATACAACCAAATGAACCAATGTTTTATTGTTGTTTTTTTATATTAAAGAAGATTTGCATGTGAATTAGACTCTATATGAGTTAATAAAAATCTCCATACATGTCTAATTTTGCAAGTAGATTCCTATTATAATTATACAGTCATCTTTCATAACTCTATAAACCTTGTTATTAATGGCACAACAAATGAAATTGATTCAGGAAGTTTGAAGTTAAGGAGTTGAAATTTTTAATGCAGACATAGCCATAGCTGAATTTTGTAGAGTTATATATGTTTACATGAATGATAGCATCATGTAGCAAGAAGCCATTGTTGAGGCTACTGAGTGCCTATCTTTTTATAGAGGAGAAACCCAAGGAACAAAGACATCAAGTTACTAGTTCAGAATTTTACAATAAATAGTAGAGCCAGGTATAAATAATGAAGATTAACTGGTACCTAAACTAGGAAGCTGCTTGTAAAATCAAACTAACATTTGCTATTGCTTAGAATCTAAAAAAGTAAATCTATATTTACATGTCTGTAATTTACACCTTGTACTACTAAATTATATTATCACTTTCTGTAAGTTATGTTGTACTTATATCAAAAGTTGAAGGAAACTGAGGCTCTCCTGTAATGAGAGCATGAAAATCTTGTTTGCTTAAAGGCTAGCTAGACGTTGAAACTGAACTCCTTCCATACCAAACTAATATTTTCTTTTCCATTGCATTTTATAAATACGGAAATGTCATTCTGATAACCTTTGAGTTGTGAATACAATAAACCATTTAAATAGTCTTATTAGAATTGAACTGTGAGAGAAACTTAATAGGTATTGGAAACCCCATTTGATGTCATCATTGCAGAGCCAGTGTTCTGATTAATATTCATTGGTTTTGTCTGAAAATTGAAAGAGTATGATGTTTATCAACATATAATGGTGTTTATTCATTACATTGATATTTATTATGAGTTCTCACAATTTGAAATAATAACCACAAAAACAACCCAAATGGATTTCTGATTGTGCATTGTTTTTAGCATCTGTAGAAGATATGTTGGCATGGCACTCACAACTAACATGCTTTATTTAAAATTAAGGGGAAAATAGTACTAATTATAAACATTGTCTATAATAGAGCTTTGTAGTTTACATAATTACATTTTGTAAAGAAAGGAGACAAGCTTGGTCTGACTTCATTTTTCCATTAGAAAGGATCTGACGGTCTTCTCCCATGGCACCAGCTGCACAGTTCTTTGCATGAGATCAGTGTGCTTCATATCAATAGCTTGTAGAGAGAGTTTACTTTCTAAGAGCTGGCTCTTGCAAATGTGCCAGGGAAGGATAATTTTGTACTCTCTAATAACGTGCAGAGGGCTAGTACTGTCCAGAAATTTTGCTTCACAAGCTATGTATCTACCAGCATTGCCTCTAGAAATCCCAATCTCAAATAAAAATGTATTTTTTTAACCAAACACTAAGAAGCACTTTCCAAACTAAGTGTAAATAAGAAGGTGGATGAATAAGTAAATTTTTATCTATAATTTTTAATCTAATTCTTTTCTCTCATTTTTACATGTAGAAAAAATTTTAAAAAACAAAAATGGATATACAGTGATATAAAAGTTAAAATGACCTGGCTAAATACATTCTATTTAAATTTACAAGGTTGTCAATGAGAAAAGCTAAAAGAAGCATTCCAAGTAATGAAAGGATATGCCTTTTTCTCAAATTATTGTAAATCAGCATATTGGAAATAGAATTAATTTTTCAAATGTTTAACAAAAAAAAATAATACAACACAGAGAAATTCACAGAGTTTACTTTGGTAACAGAATATGTGTGTAAAGATCTTCTGATGTTCTTTCAATACCTTAGATTCCTTTTTTTTCAGGCAAATTGACCTGCCTGCCATAGATAATGTTCATCTCCATATCTTCAGCAGCTAGAATGGTAGAGAATTTTATAGCATATTTTATGAGGTGGACAAAATCTAGGCACCTCCTTGCTATTGAACTTACTGAACAACCTTGGATAAGGTAATACATATTTTGGATCTTTTGTTTCCACATCTGTAAACTGAAGAGAGGGCTGTTAAACACCAACAGGTGAATTTTCCACAGTCTGACAGAAGAGCTAATGATAATCTCTGATGACACTTTTTGATTAATAATTTTAGTGATGAATTATATATGAAATGCCAATGATAGAAAATAAAGTCAAAGGCAAATAAAAAACATAAAAGAGCTTCATGGTATGTGATATAATTTAGACTTGTTCTGTGTATCACTTGTTAAAAAATACGTCAAGAATGCAGAAGCAAAATAACATCAGTAGCCTTTAAAACTTAGAAGAGAAGAATTCTGCAATATCAAGCCATTTAGGAATATAGTGTTAATCTTTTGTTCAGGAATTAAAAAAAGAAACTAACAAGGTAAATATCTTACTACTCCTTGTTGAAATGTTTTATATCACTTGATAATGTAACCTGCTCCAGCAGGCATTTAGTTATTATTAAATGCTAGTAGCACATATGTGTTGGTGATATTTTCCTACTGCTAAGAATCTTCATCTTTTAATGTGCCTGAAAGTAATTTTTGGAGCCAAAATTCCTCTTGGAAGGTATGCCTGTTTATAATCTTTATTGACTAGTTATAGGCTGAGAAACAAAGCTTGTATAAAGAATGACTGTTCTTATTTTAATATATTTTCTTAAGACAAATCTTGAAAAGTAGAAAAAGATGAGACTGACTGAATTAAACTGAAATGTAAATACATCACTGTTTCATATCCTGAAAAATAGGAAGACTAAGCTACATTAGGATGATTGATAACAAAGGAAATATGGAAATGCAACATATATCAAATAATTTGCATTATTCAGGGCCAAGAATTAAATAGCATAGTATAACTATTATGCCCAGTACCAAAACAATTTAAGCCATTGCTACAGAAACAAACAGTTTATATCATCTTAATAATCAAATGTAATTCTATTTGTTGAGCACACATATAAGCCAGGTCTTCTAAATGTCCATGTTTCAAAGACAAGTAAATCATGAACTAGAATTTACAGTCTAAGAGAAAAGTCATTGCTTATAAGTACCTAATTTCAGTGTTACATGGTAAAGGGCGTATCTATGTTGTTCCTCAACAGTGTGCTGTATCTTCTTCAGAATGTGCCTTGTTTGTATCTGTTTACAATATCTCATTGGGCTTTGTCATTTTCTTCCACATCCAGGGTTTCTGGATTTAGGGATTTGGGTAGAATTTAATTGAAGATGAGTAAAATATATTACTCCAGCACATTGAATTCTCATCCACATTAGGTCAATAGGTATCTCTATGATGATTCTACTGTCTGATGGCAGATGTATGCTTAATTACTATAAGTGTTCATGTTTCCAGCTGTGTAGGAAATGCTATATGTTATTATGATGTTTTGTTTTGCAAAGCGCAGTGGCAACCCTTTGGGAGGCCAGGTGGGAGGATCATTGAGCCAGGAGTTAGAGCCCAGCTTTGGCAACATAGTGAGACTCTGTCTTTACAAAATTTTAGAAACTTAGCCAAACATAGTTACATGTACCTGTGGTCGTAGCTACCTGAGATGCTGAGGTGGGAGAATCGCTTGAGCCTGCCTGGGAGGCAGAAGCTGCAGTGAACTGTGGTGACACCACTGCACTCCAGCCTCAGTGACAGCGCAAGAACCTTTCTCGAACAAAAACAAAAAAACAATATTTTGCGTTGTGCCTAGTTTTGCCCCTGCCTTTGCCATAATTTTACAATTTGAAATAGCAGTTTTTTTTTCTTAAGCCAAGTTGAGTTGCATTCTTTACATTTGCTACCAAGAAGGTCATTCATACATTTATTTTTCTTGCTTACATGAATTTCCCATATAATTAAAAACTGTGTTAAACACACAAAAAAGAAGTTTTATAAGGGTACTACATAAGTTTGATTCTTCATTTATACTAGAGAGATAAGAAAAACTCATAGACTGTAGAAGCAGAAAATGTATTCACCATCAATATATAATTTCTTCAGAGATACTCATTCTTCTAAAAATAGAGTTAAATCAGATGACAGAAATTCCTGGGTGTTTTAGTTGAGCATTTATGCCCATTATTATAATTTTCTATTAGATTACGAAAGAATTCAAACATTTTAATGGGGGGTCCCTACAGCAGAGAGCTATCATTGCAAGTTTTCCAAAATAAGGCATAATGGCAACAGCTCCAGTTCTATTTGGATAAAGATTTCGGCATCCTCTGTAGTACAACATGATCTCATAGACCACTATAGGAGACTATAAGTAACAAACTCCTGGGATACACCAACTGCAAGTTCTAGAGCTAAGAGAAGGTTCAGAGAGGGCGTGGGGATTCCATTCCCTCAACAAGATTCAGTCTTAATTCTAAACTCTAAATGAATGAATACTTAACAACCTAACATAAATAACTCATAAAAAGTGACAGATTTTACACATGGCAAAGCAAATGAAAGATTGGCAAAGCTACTTTCTTTTAATGTAAGCAACAGTTATCTAAAGGAGTTCTGTGGACCTTCACTCTGTGTGCTTGTTTTATAAAATCCAAAATTTGTTTCTTAAACCCATCTTAGCATTTCAAAAGTTCTGTAATGGAAATTAATTTGGGAATTAAATTAAATGTGCTAAAAAATTTTTGGAGATGACCTCTTCAACTTTTTCTGCCTGACAATTCCAATTGTATGAATACTTTAGGCTCTAATTGATTTTGCCGTATCTCTAAATATGTTTGTATATTTTTTAGGGTTATAATGGACTAGGAATAATATAGTTCTACACTGACCTTTACAGACAAAATTACATATGTTTATTTTAAATTAAATTAACAAACTTCAATTCAAGACAAAAATGGCATACTCAATTTACCAAATCAGTGTCCACCTGCTACAATTATAAATTATTAACTGGGTGACCTCAGGCAATGGATGCTTTCTGAACTCTAGTGTTCTCTATGTAAATAAGAAGCAAATAGATTTTCTCTATCATAAGACTATGTGTGAATTAAATATGTCACATAATTATCATGAGGTCTAGCACATATTAAGTTTCCAAACTATTACTATTTTTATGCTTATTATAATTTTTTGTTAGTATTTTTAATCAGAATAATGTATTCTTATTTTATTTTCTCTATATTCAACACATCAAACTTTCATATATTTAAATATAATTTTCAGGGTAAAAACAACATAAAATATGATAAAGCAGGTTTAAGAATATCTGAGAAAAAATACATAAGAAATTTTACTATGTTAGTATTAAACATTAGACAAGTCCCATTAATATTTAAACATATAGATAAAACAAAAACTAAAGAATACATTGTTTTTGCACATTCACAACAAATAAGTAGGTGGTGGAAATCACTTGGTTTTCACTTATTAAGGATGTAAAATTTGCACAATACTTGGTACGGTTTTAAGTATTGCTATTTAAAAAAAAAGTTGTGGCTATTACCATGTTGTAACATCATTTTAAAACTAATAAAATCTAGCATAAAATAAATGTTTCAGCCTTCAATGTAAATTAAAGAGGTTAAAGTTCTTAATCACTTTCAAATATAATTGAAATGAGAAACAAAATGGACAGGGAACTATTCAAAACTATCATATTGTACTTTAGCAGAAGATATGTTCTACGTAAAGAAATACTGTCTAAATTTCCTCAATAAGTCCGTCTTTTAGGGAAAAATTGACTATTATATACTGATATAAAAAGAGAAAAATTGGTCACACTCTTAACACTTGAGTCATGTTTTGGTTTTAAAATTACTCCAAAATTTTGGAAATCATTTGAATTCACAACACATAAATACAAGCAGAGCATATAAAGACACCAACCATACAGAACACAAGCCAACTGCAAGTGAAGGTTAAGGCCACTAGTGCACTCCCGCTGAATATCAGTCCTGCTCATAAGTTAAGTATAAACATATTTCTCATGAAAACAATCATGGAAATACTCCCCTTAAATGTTAATTAGCCATGTTCCTTGTTTGCTATTATTTAAACTATCTGATGTTAATATTTTGGAGGTGTTAATTAACAAGTACAATAGGGTGTGCTTAATGCTATAATGTGGTAGAACGTGATTTTATGGGTCTATCCGAATAGCCAAATACTATCTGAGCCATATATTTATTTAAAAATTAAATATCTGTTCCAGTCAAATAATGGCACATTGACTTCATTAGCATTCATAAAGTTTCACAGCTGGAAGGTAAATGGTACTTTTTTAGTTGGATGTATTATTTTATCTTCCAATATTATAGAGAAATAGGCATATTTCTAAATAAACACATTTTTAGGACCAGGTCAAGAGGAAATTGTTTTATGTAAAATTGGAAAAGGAAATTAATACTTATTGGTAATTTAATATGGCCAAGGCATTTCACCAGGATTATGTCATTTAATCTTCACAATTACAATGTGTAGCACATATGATGATGATGATTATTTTACAGAGAGAAACATGTGAGTATAGAAAAGTGTCATAACTAAACAAAAAGAGAGCCAGGATCTGAATCCCAGGCAACCATTTTCCTAACCCTGTGCTTTCAACCTCTATAACTTTCTGCTTTGCAAATAAGTGTTCTTATTTCTTGCTTTTAATCTGAAATTGGGTATTACTTCCATCTGATATCCTGTATTGTGCTGTATTTTATCATTGCCTGATGAATGCTGTAATAATTGTGATTAAATACCAGTCTTAATACCTGATGATTACCTCATAAATAATCCTTTTTTCTTTTTCTTCTCTCATGTGTAATATTCTGCTTTATATTGTGGTAATTTATGTACATGCTTTATGTCCTTGGAAAATATGATAATCTCCATTTATGTATGTATTCATTCATTCACTCTACAAATGTTAACTGAGCATCTACTCTGTACCTTGCACTGTTCTAGTTGCTAGGGATACAGAAACTGAATCTATCCTGATGCAAATGATACTCTAGTTGGGACAGAAAGACAATACAAAATTAGTATAGACTGTACAAGATGATGATAAGGACTAGGGAGAGAAATGAAGCAAGTAGGTGGAATTAGATAGTCTGTTTTAGAGAGTGTTGTTTTATTTAGGTTAGTCCAGACCTGGACAGTCTGTTGATAAGGAACGTTTCAGCAGAGACATTAAGTTAGGGATGGAGACCTACAGATCTCAGGGAAGGGAGAGTTCCAGGCAAGGGGAACAGCTAGCAGAAAGACAGAGTAAATATATTAGGTTGGTAAGAAAGTGATTGTAGTTTCTGCCATTACTTTCAATGATAAGCACTGCAATTACTTTTGCACCAACCTAATAGCTTTATCCCTTGTAGCTAATTGTGTGTTTCACATAAAGGTATTAGAACTATAAATAAAAAGGATGACAGGAAATAAGTGTCCCTTTTCTGGTTCTACCAGGTTTCTCCTAGCCTTTATCTCATAGGTTTCTATGATCAGAAGTCATTGTAATAGGATATTCACCATTTTAGGGCTGGAAAATTTAGTCTGTACTTCAAGCTCTGCCTTATACTAGTTCTGTGGCCTTGGGTAAGTTAATTTAACCTTTCTGAGCTTTTCTCTGAGGAAAGAGGGTGTGGACATCTGTTCCTGCCTTCAGACGTTCATACAGATGGACTCCAGGCCATGCTTTTAAATTCAACTGCTTATTTGAATCAATTAGGGAGTGATTTTTTTTTCTATAAGTGTTCTAATCACTGTCACTTTCTAAAATGGGAACTAGGACACCTGAGAGTTGTGGCAAAGCTGGAGACTGAGCATCTTTTTTTCTATCATTGAGTAACCATGTCCCTGAGTTTGTAAAAGAAGGTTGAGAAGGTTTCTATGTGACTGTGTGGGATGCTGGAAATATTTTGCCAGACTGAACTGCTTTCTAACCAATGCCTCACACATCAGAAGGGGAAGAAGGTGGCTGAGACAATAAAAAAGAGAGCTATGGAAAGGAAGTGACTGGGGTCCCACCCACAATTGATGTGTGTTTTCTGTGGGCCAGTGTGAAATCTGCAGAAGAGAATGTTTCGCATACTGCATAAGATGAAATTTAAACAAACCTTTCTTCTTTTTCTTTTTTATGTGAAGGCAGATTTTCTATCACAATGCTCCTCCTTTCTTTCTATCCTGTCATAATTCCAGCCCTGGGAAAGAATTTTGACTTAATATGATAAAGATTTTGGACTTAAAAAAAAAAACTTACTTCTTGGAAGTAAGCTGTCTACAGGAAGCACAGATCGTCTTATCCATGCTCTGTATTTTATAAGGGCAGGGCCTGCCATTGAGGAGGCAACATTCAGAGCAGAGAGAAACGTGAAATAAAATTTAATTCTGTCTTTTGCTTGGAATTGGGATTGAAATCACTGAAATGAGAATTTTTTTGACTTGAAGTGAGCAGGGGAATCTCAGAGTGCTAAGATAAGTTATGAAAGCTGTTGCATTCAAGTCTGGTTTGGGGTGGAGAGCAGGGTGGGTACTATTTTTCTACCCTTGTTTCAAGTGGTGGAAAAATAGTGCCCACCCTGCTTCCCACCCCAAACCAGGCTTGAATGCACAAGGGTATCAGAGGGTGAAGTTGGTATCTGCTGCATCCTATCAACCTTTCTTTTAAAATGCATTAGTTACAGTACAATTTACTATCATATTTCACATGATTAAATGTAAAGACTAGGAAAGAAGAGAGACAGAATAGATTGAAACAATGGGAAAATAAAATCAGTGTTAATGGCTCAGTAAAGTGTAGACTAAATTGTCTATAGAGACTAAATTGAAATTTAGGGCCTGCATTCATTAGGCAGATCATATAGGTATTTTCACTGAACAGAATCAGAGTGACATCCTCCATTTTGTTTTAGGCTTACAGACAAGTATGCCTTCAGAGTTTAATAAAAAGTATGCAAGAGAATAAAAGATCACATCTATACCATGCTCTGCATCTACACTCTGGGTGTCATTTGTTAAACAGATGCTTTGAGCTGTTTTACCTCCATATACATTAGTTTATTTCAAGTATGAAATGAGGATAATAATGTCATCTGCTATATATGGTAATTGAGAAAAAATAAGCTATATAAGAAACTTTGGATGAAAAGTGTTTATTAATACAAATATGCTTTTGCTGTGCCTGTTAAATTCTTGAATGAAAGACACATCATTCTACTTCTTTCTACTTAAGCTTATGTTTTCTCTGTTTAGAGTAAATGATCACCAAAACTCTCACTTTAAATCTTATGATAAATAGTATTTTTTATCAGCATGTGTTTATATTAAATCTGCATGAAAAATAAAAGGCAGTGAATTATGAGTCTTGAAGATGACCTATTAGTAAGCCAATATGTACCAAACAAAATATAAGAATAGGATATAACAATTATTGTCAGTCTTTAATTTATATGTAAGAATAAAATGGCATTTTAAAATAAAGTTGAGAAAATAGTTGCATATGATTTGAATTTATGTTTAAATCTGAAAAAATAAATCGGTGAAATGATGAAGTTTGAAGATGCTCTTACAAAAAAAAATGCAGGTGCTTTTCCATAAAGGTATATTGAACCAAGTATGTATGTATGGTGTGTTTTAAGAATAAATTGTCTAAGGAAAAATATTTGATAAAGATGTTTTCAAAACTGTGATTCAAGATAGACTATAATTAAGTTTAAGGCCTTGATAGTTTACAAGATAATAGTGTGCCATACCTTATCAAATGAATAATCAAAAGTTTCTAAAATCTTGTGGGAGAAAGAGGATTCCTTATGAAACAACCACTTAGACCATGAAAAGAAGTTAACTTTGCCCACCGTAAGTAATTCAGACAAATTTAGCAACCTAAGAGAAACAAAACAAATCTGTATCTTTCTGCTAAGATAGTTATTGAGTACACATAGCGCTTTATGGTCCAGTAAGAAAAAAGTAATAAATTTTCTTTGTTAATAGGAAGTCAAGAAAATGGAACATAGAGAGCTGAAAGACAGAGGATTTCGGCTGAACGAGTGATTTGTTTTGATTATGATCAGTTCCTGCTCTGCTAAAAAGTCAGAGGCAGAATCTCATCTACCTTTTTGGTTGCCTACTCAACATCCATTTCCCCCTGAGTCTTTTTTAATATCTTGGACAATCATCCATTCTTCTTCCACTCATGTGTATGCCTTAGGGAAAGCTGACTCCATTCTCTGGCCCCAACCCTAATCCTTATTTTTCTACGTATATTATCTCAACTGTCAAGCCTTATGCTGTGTGTTGGCCCTGTCACTCAGCTGATAATGATGGACCCCAGGCATTCTGAATCTACAGCCCATGCTCTCTACCACTGTGCTATTACTGCCATTATTATAAGAGACTACCCACATACATACCATATGGCAATAGGAGAAACTTAAGAGATGTGGGAAATAGTCACATACCTCTGATTAGTATAGCATGAGCAAAAAAAAAAATACTCTCTCTAAATTTATTTTCTTAGAAACTACAGCTCAGTAATTGATAGATAGTAATATTATTATTTTGTTACTATTTTGATTAAAGATGTATCTATAAGAGGACTTTAGCCATTTTTTAAATCCATTTTCAGAGCCAACTCTAAGAAAAACTGTAAAATGGGTAAAGTGGAGTCATTCCTTTTCTTTTCCCTTACTCTTGTTTCCAAAGTTCATATCCTCGGTAGCCTCTCCTCAATCAACTGGAGTCCACATGCTGCCTTTCACCAGTCAGACTTCCAGAGCTGAAATGCCTCCAAGCAGTCATTTTCTAAACTTTCTCTCCACTAAAACAAATCTATTTTGTGTTTCTTATATCAGAGTGTTATTACCAGCATAATGACAGGAATCACGTAGCTCAGCTGTAGCTATTGCTTAATGTTCTGGTCCATTTATTTATTCATTTAATCAGAAAATATTTGTTTAATAATTTCCATATGCAATGGACAGTGAGATAGATATGAAACTTATGCCATCCCTCAAGAAGCTATTTGACTTACTGAGTATATGGAACCACATATGAAAGTAAATAATCCACATTAACTAAACTTTGGTAAAGTTGTCACTAAAGAAGTAGAGTTAAAGTTCTGTGGAATTTAAAAGAAAGAGATTATTCTTTCTGTTAGTTCTTAGGCAAATTTTAATAAGGGTCTTAAGAAAATAGAAGGGCAGCAAATCACCATGGCACGTGTATACCTATGTAACAAACCTGCACAATTTGCACATGTACCCTAGAACTTAAAGAATAATATCAAAAAAAACTTCAAAAGCAAACAAACAAACAAAAAAGATAAAATGAAAGAAAAAAATAAAATAGAAGTGCAGATCTTTAATTTTTAACCCTCATGATTGATTGCTTGGGTTTTATTATATTACTTTTTTTTGTTTATCTTTTCATCACATTTAGCAATGCCACTTACAAGGCCCTCATCTTCATGCAAGACTTCAGGATGAAGGAACCTACTTAAGGCTTCTAAGAGGACAAGAGACAGCACTTTTCTGTCTCCTAACCACTGTCTGTGACAGTTGCCTGGCAATGACACATTTCCCTGGGTAGTTATTATGGATGTCAGACTGAGAATGGAAGCAGAAACTCAAACCATCTGCTAATCTAAACTATGTGTAAAAAACACATCTTATTATAAGATCTTGACCTTCCTTAACTGCTTTACTCCTTGTCTTATATAAATATACAAGACCTTATATACAGATTTAAGTGTCTTTGAGACTTTCACCATTTCTGATCTTAATCAGTATCTTCAATAAAAGGAAGTCTATCTATACAACATTTTTGAAAAAAGATCTTCAGCAATAGAAGTCTCATATAAACAGCTACAGTCTGAGATGTTTGTGCATATATGTAGTTATTTTCTAAAGTATTGATAGTTTACATCACATTTTTACTTTATTGTCAATAAAATAAATATCTTAGTTTTATTTTTTATTGCATACTTAATGAAGAAAAATGCTTGATCTGAAAAGGCAACAGGAAGATTGGCTAGAATAAGCTTAAGATATTTTCTATGAAACATATTTGTTCTCAAAAGCCTATCAATTTTGACAGGTAGAAGGCAGCCCTCACATTTGGCTTGGAGGTGATTGTGAGTATAAAAAAAAAAAAAAAAACGGCCTGCCTTTTGTCTAATGGTCTTAATCACCAGCTGGCTAAAACCTCTAAACTATATGTTTTTCAAGCAAAGATTACAGAGTAAAGAACCTTAATCCCCTAACCACATCCAGATTCTCATGAATTAATTCATTAGTTCATAAATAAATTACATCCTCAACCCTCAGCCTAAACTAATGTGCAGTAATTTATTTTCATCCCTTGGGTTTCTGAGTGTTGGTTCAGATTTCTTTAATTACTAATAAGCTACATCAACAAGAAACACATTATATTATATTCAGAGGAAATAGAAATGAAGGGAACCTCTAAGGGCTAGATAGGTATTTTCTTTGTAAAATCTTGGTCTCTCTGTCTCTGTCTCTCCCTCTCTCGCTCTCTTGCTTTCTCTCTTGTTCTCTGTCTCTCTCTTTGGACAGGTGATATCTTTGCTATCAGCACTGGGAACACTTGAGACAAGTGCAATTATAACTTAAAATATCCATAAAATCAACTCCCAAGGACATTTCAGAATTTTTAGCATAAAACTGTTAATCACACAAAAGGGAGTAAATTCTAAAGGCACTGGGCCATACATTGCTGTCCCAGGGGAATAAAAATCTGCAAGAGATGCGTCCATGATGGTTTTCTGTTTAGTTCTACTAACCCAAGTATTAATTAATTGTTGACTATAAATTTGCTATAGCCAATAATTATATTGACTTTATATCAAATATAAAGTTGCTATTGAAGCAGTAACTATATGTTACATCTGGATGTTACATTTTGCTCTCCTATCCAGGCTGGACTGTAGTGGCTTGATCACACCTTACTGCAGCCTTAAACTGCTGGCCTGAAGCAATGCTCCCACCTCAGCCTCCTGCACATCTGAGACCATTGACATATGCCAGCTACTTTGAAAGTTTTTTGTAAAGACAGGATCTTGTTATTTTTCCCAGGCTGGTCTCAAACTCTTGGGCTCTAACAATCCTCCCTCCTTGACCTCCCAAAGTGCTGGGATTATAGTTATAAGCTGCTGTGTTTGGCCTTGACATCCCTTTAGTTAGAACATGATGGTAATGCTATGGAATCATTTTCATCATATTAAGCACATAAATAACATTCACTGTATTTTATTATTAAAGAGAAAACCAATTTATTAATGTATTAGCAGAAAGTAACCAGTGTCAATGAAGAAAACCAAATCAATCCTTTTGTTTTCTTAATTATACCCAATAATGAAATAATCCTATACTTAATATAAAGTCACCTTTTACTTTTAAATTTCCTTTTTTGCATATATACAGGTAATTCACAAATGAAGATATAGACCCAAATTAGATATCTGCAAAAAAATTATTTTTATTTTGAGATTAACAAATGAAATAGAAAACAGATACTTCCTAGAAATTTCTAGAAATATTAGACTGAAAGTAAAGAATTTTGTCAATTGAACATCTCAGTCATGAGTAAATAATTCTAAACTTAACATAAAGTCACCATTTCCTTTTAAATTTCCTTTTTTTTTGCATGTATACAGGTAATTCAACAATGAAGATTATAGACTCAAAATAGCTATTTGCAAAGAAATTATTTTTATTTTGAGATTAACACATGAAGTAGAAAACAGATATTTCCTAGAATATCCAGAATTATTCTACTAAAAGGAAAGGTAAAACTTTTACCAATTGAACATCTCAGTCAGAAGTAAATGAACACAAATGTGTCAAAGCCAAAGGAGTGCAATGAATGCCACCTTTTTGTGATTTTCCCAATCAGTGCTACTCATAAAGATTGGTCTATAACTGTCTGCTATTGGTATGTGAGGAGATAGAAAACTTGAGCCAGATTGTAAATTAACTTTTGGCAGTAAACACACATCACTGACTAATTTCACTGAATTTTTGGTAGGGCGGAAGGGGAATAATGTGACTTTCTTGATGAATAAAGCGTTGGTTGATGTATATTTCTGGCCTGTTTCTTATCTCCTGGTGGACTAGTAACAAACTGTTCACAGACATGCACCCATGTGTGAACCATGCATTTGAGCAGTGTTCAATGGGACTAGGTTAATTACATACTGAAATAAAATTTTCACAGGGAATCATTTACACTATGTCTCCAAATTGTATTTGGGATATTCTCTTTACCTCTCTCTCTCTCTCTTCTCTCTCTCTCTCTCTCTCTCTCTCTCTCTCTCTCCCCAACTGTAAGTGTAGAAAAGGGGGAACTAGTGCATAAGGCAATGTCTTAAAGTTCTCTTCATGTAAAAAGAGAGCAGTTTTACTAGAATACTGACAATACTGTAAGTGGTGCATATGTATATCTATCATTATATTTTTTAATGTTTAATGTCTCAGGGAGTGTATCATTCAATTTATATTATTTTCATAAAGTGTTTAAGTGAATATGCCCAAAGTACTATAAATCTTTCTATTATAAATACACATGCACACATATGTTCATTGTAGCCCTGTGTAGAATAGCAAAGACCTGGAACCAACCCAAGTGCCCATAATTGATAGCCTGGAGAAAGAAAATGTGGCACATATGCACCATGGAATACTATGCACCCATAAAAAAGGATGAGTTCGTGTCCTTTATAGGGACTTGGATGAATCTGGAAACCATCATTCTCAGCAAACTAACACAAGAATAGAAAACCAAACACTGCCTGTTCTCACTCATAGGCAGGTGCTGAACAATGAGAACACATGGACTCAGGGAGAGGAGCATCACACACTGGAGATAGTGAGGGGGTGTCTAGGGGAGGGACAATGGGGGGGTTGGGAGGGATACCATGGAGAGAAATGCCAGATATAGATGAAGGGACAATAGAGGCAGCAAACCACCTGGTTATGTATGCACCTATGCAACAACCCTGCATGACCTGCCCATGTACCCCAGAACCTAAAGTAAATTTAAAAAAAAAAAGCTAAAAGTAAAATCATACCACATGTTTAAGTGAAAAAAACTAAAAATAAAATCGTACTAAAATTTGGAAATGAGTGCTTTAGATATTAGTTTTAGTTGATCATGTTTGGAGGAACAGATACTCAAATGACATGTATATCATTACCTGAAGTCACCATTCAGCTGTGTAGCAAATAAAATGACGTACATATGGGCTTAGGGGAGAGGCTCTCAAATTTAATGAGCATAAGTATCACTAAGGGAGCCTGTTCTTCACATTTCACTCTGGGGACATCTGATGGATTCATTCCGAAATAACAACAGCGTTTAATCTGCAATTTTCCAAAAGCTCTCCAAGATACTTCCATACAAGTAGTCAGAGGTGAACATTTTGGTATGTATGTGTATGTTTTAAAGGAACATGCACTCAACAAGTAAAAGAGTAGTTTCTGAAATGGAACTTGCACTTCCTTAAAGAAGCTGTTTGACTAGAGTCACAGAGTATAAACAATTAGCAGTTTGTGTTCCCCAGGCCAAGTTAAACACACACATACACACTTCTTTAGCATAGTTCTGCCAGCAACTATTCTGCAAAATCTTGAATAATAAACTAGAAGCTGACACTGCAGAAACTTGATACATACTGACGTCAGTGGATGCAAACTTCCACTGTCAATGGTAGGCACCCTGAGTTCTCAGACCAAAACACTTCTCAGTCTTCAGAGGTCTTTTCCAAACAATGCTTTAACTGAGCCCTTCTTCACAATCAACTTCAGTTTCCATCTAGCACATTATCTTTTCTATTGTTTTCGTAATCTGAAAGTGTCTTGTTCATATATTGTTTCCTTGTTTGATGTCTGTTTATTAGAAAGTTCTGTTCCTAAAGTTGGAGGCCACATGTTTCTTATGCACTGCTACAATCCTAGGGAGTAAATCTGCACTGAGTTTCATATGCATAATCTGTAGACATACATTGTATGTACAACGAATGAGTGAATGTTTTAAGGAATATTCTATGATGGTGTGTCTAGATATTCCATTTAAATACATTTTCCAAAATATTAAATATTATTTGTGTAAATGACTTGTGTTTTCAGTATTTTTATCATCTGCTAATTTTATCATCTGCTTAAATCAAAATATCAAAATACTTTGAAAAAATACCATCCACCAGGTTTCAGACATTTTACAATAATTTGACATATCAAAGAACTTTTATTATAACCAGGAGTTGCTGGTTCAAGGTTATTCTCTCTATATTCCATTACATCACTTCTATTACAATTTTGATGGGTAAATTAAAAATACATATATGATTTTAACTTGTGTTTTATACTCAGTTTTTCTGATCACTTTTATGACAGGAAATTAGGAGTACTGGTTTACAACTGGAGAGCAGAGTTTGGTTGGGGAAGGAAGACATTTGCATTTATCTATATGTTAATTAATGCACTGACTATTGGTGAATGTGGGCAAGAGGGATTGTTTCCATTTCCTATAAATGAAAAGAGCATGTATCTATCTTTAAAGATTTACTTTCACAAAAACAGACTGCATTAGTTTCTTACACTTTTGATTACTTTAACAGTTACGTCCTAAAATTGAAACCATCAAAACATGACCTCTGGCATTAATAGTCTCATGAAATCACTTCTCTGTTTTGAACAATCAAATTTGTAAAAGTGAGTTAATAAGAGGTGGTCCCATATTTCAGCAAGAATTTTCATTGTTATTTTGTAGAAAGACCATGTTGCTTTATGTTAAATAATTTTTTCTTTACTCTAGGACATGACAGCAATTAACTAGCTAAAATGCTATGTTTGATATTATTGTAATAGAGAATTTGTGACAGTACCTTGTTTCTTCTTTCAGTGCTGGTACATAATTTGAAAAAAACAATTGTTCTTTAGTAGTTCTCTATATAATGTAATACATTTTTCGTTTCTTATTAGCTCTTCAGATTTCTATTATTTACAATCCCTTTGAGACATAGTAAAAAAGTTTTCACACAAAGCTCATTATTTCTAATTAATCCCATAACAAGACTTCAAGATGGCCATGAAATGAGACTCTTTTCCAAAACAATAGTGTCTTACCCTCCATTTCATTTTGTAAATTGTACTTTTGAGGTATTAGTACAATTTTCTTAATACACATTCTCTGTTGCTTTAAATGCAACCAGGCAACCAAACAGAATATATGACAAATTATTCACATCTTTTTCCTTTGAATTATAAATATATAGTAAACTTTTTCTTTTGAATTATAAATAATATAGTCAAATTAGTTTGAAAATAAAGCCTCTCCTATAAATAAGCAAAACAAAAAAACTTAATTCTTTCTAAAAATTAAATTATATTGTATGACTATGGATTCTCCTGTAATTACACTATATTACTACAATGAAAGAAAATAGCTTATATTATATAACTTTTTCCTTTGAATTATAAATAATTTAGCCAAGTTAGGTGGAAAATAAAGCCTCTCAGATAAATAACCAAAACACAGAAAACTTCTTTCTGAAAATCAAATTTAAATTAAATGACTATGGATTCTCCTGTAATTACACTATACTATTACAATCAAAGAAAATAGCCTCCTTGACACAATATAATTAGTTTTAAAAGAAGCACAGATTTTTACAGCTATCTTCCCTATTTGTAATAATGTCATTGATAATGTTTTTTATTTTACCTTTTCCCCTGGCTCTTTTTGAGATATGCTAAAAATTATGAATTTAAAGTCAAGTAATTCATAAAAGAGAAAAGCTGCTTCATGTAAAATGAGAGATTATTATTTAATATCTAAGACCCTGTTTAAGATATAATTTGCAAGGGAAAACTGTCATTTAAATATTTTTAAAACTTAGTCAAGATTACGTCTATCATATAGTACAAATCTGCATGAGTTTTACTTGATTTCTTTTTAAAGAAAACAAATTAGCTAACATTTATATAGGTAGTCCATAATAATCATATTAGTAGCAATATTTATAGTATGAGGAATAAAGGCCTTCAGAAAATTCTGACCACTTTGATTGAAATCTGTTTCCTAGTGTATAAAAAGTGCATCATGACCTAATTCACAAATGGTTGTGGTGATTAAATAAAAGATACTTTATATTTCTAATTTAGTTTTTTCATTCCTTACAAGAAAGACCTTTTGGGTCTCCATTGGAAATTAGTAATTCATTTCCTCTTTTCCATGAAATCATGAAATACTTCCTGAGATTCTACTAGGAACCAGTGGATGTGTCTTCTGTTTTCTAGAGACAACTTTATACTTTAAGTTCTGGAGTACATGTGAAGAATGTGCAGGTTTGTTACTTAGGTATACACATGCAATGGTGGTTTGCTGCATCCATCACCCCATCATCTACATTAGGTATTTCTCCTAATTTCTCCTAATGCTATTCTTCCCCAATCCCCCCACACCCTGCTATACCTCCCCTAGCCCCCCACCCTCTGACAGGCCCTGGAGTGTGATGTTCCCCTCCCTGTGTCCATTTATTCTCATTGTTCAACACCCACTAATGAGTGAGAACATGCAGTGTTTGGTTTGCTGTTCTGTCAGTTTGCTGAGAATGATGGTTTCCAGCTTCATCCACGTCCCCACAAAGGACATGAACTCATGCTTTTTTATGGCTGCATAGTATTCTATGGTGTATATTTGCTACATTTTCTTTATCCAGTTTATCATCGATGGGCATTTGGGTTGGTTCCAAGTCTTTGTTATTGTGCATAGTGCCACACTAAACATAAGTGTGCATGTGTCTTTATAATAACATTTTGATTCCTTCTAGCATTTCTTGGGAGCCGTGGTCTTTGAAAACCCTATCAATCTCTCCTCTTCCCAGAAAAATTTTCCCCTTGACAATGTCCTTCTTAATGAATGCTGAGGAGATCTAGAGATGATATTGCAGTTCTTTTACCTTGGCCTCCAGTATTCATCCCTGTTGGGTGTACCTCCTCAATTTTAGCAGGAATCCTGCTAAGATGGTTTAGAGAGAACCTGCCATACACCCACACAACTTGATGTCTAACATTTGACCTCTGGTCAAATACTTCATCCCTCAGGTGATATACAAACACCATGGATTGGCTTCAGTGAGAATCCTGTTAGATCAGTTTAGCAAGAAATCTCCCTACCCGGATGACTACATTTCATCATTTTCCATCCACCAACCCCCATGCCCACCCTCTCGTGGTCCTTGGCTATGAAAACATACTTCTTCTTGTTATATTTAGAAATCAACCAAGTTCTATATTGAGATTTTTTTTCCATATTTCAATAATTCCTGAAAAAAATATTTTATCACTTTAACTATTACCTTGCTCTGATCTTCTTTAATGATAGGGAAAAAAAAAAGCTTTGCTTTAGCAAAATAAAAAAAAAAGACTGAGCTTCAGTTCTTTACTGACCCAGGTAAGAGAATGTTACCTAATGATCTCAAATGTGGTATAATTTTAATTCTCAGGGTCACTTCTGATTGGATTTTGTCTATGTCACTTTCTGAAAATGTGTTTGTATATTTTCTAAGCCTTGCTAAACAACATGATGATAAAAACTGGAATATTGCATCTGTCTTTTAAAAAGTCTGACCCTGTTGGGAAATTCAAAAACTTGTACAATCACAATGATGAAAGACATAATGGAATTTGTTGGTGTCTAATATCCTTATAATATCCAGATCATTTGCTAGCTGCCCTAATGTGCCCATGGTTATGCTATGCTGGACAGTTTTAGGACAAAAATTAAATGAACCCTTTCTTTGCACTGAGGAGTTTACGCATTAAAAATGCCACCAGTATCCTATTGCTAATTAAAGAAAATAGTCAAAGTAGTCATTCATCTGTACTAACACAAACTAAATTCCCTCAAAGCTAAATTGTGCCTTGGTATTTAATATTGCATAGCTCCCTGTATTTCTTCTTCTTAGCATTCATCAAAATTTGGAAAAATATATTGAATGTATTTCATTATTTACTTACTCAAGGGGCTCTGTTCCCTACCATGTAAAGATGTAAAACTGGAAAGGGCTAGAGAAGTAGTCATTCATTCTCGATTTTACGGGCAAATTTCTAACACCTAGCACTGTATCTAGAACAAAGTAGGCATTCAATCAAGATTCGTTCAATAGATAAATGAATAAATCTACCAGATATTTAAAGATCTCTGTAATAATAAAGAATTTGTTTAATAAGATTTAGAAGTCAAACAAAATCTTATACTTTGACCTTGGAATCATCACTGAAAAATAAATTCACAAAGGCATATTAATAAGAGAAAAGGCATCTGGTTTTATCAATGTGCCTGGGGGAGAATCACAGAGTGATAGCCCAAAATCCCAATGGGGCACAAATAGCTATATAGCCCTATTACAGAGGAGAAGGTGCAAATGGGGCATATAGGTGATTTTGTTGATGGTTAATAAATGATTACCAGGCAGAATGAATGGATCATTAGAGAACAGACATTAATCTGTGAATAGTTCTTTTGGGTGGGGAACTATGTGACCCTGAGAGATGGAAACTGTCTAGTGGATGGATCTATTCAGGTGTGGTTATATTTTTGGTCTTTTCTGTAATGGATAATGAGTTATCAGGAATGAGAAGAAAACAATTGTTCTGCTTGGTGGCTCTGTCTGATCTTTGTGTAGGAAGGGGAAAAGTCTCTTCCAGGTTCTGTTGACCTCTAAGGTAAAATACTTACTATACCAAGGAGCCATATTTTGGGGTAGAGTTCCCTGTGCTCCTTCAAAGGTATGCACAGTAACTGACACTGGATTTGCAGCACCTTTGAATTAAAAAATAAAAAAGAAAGAAAAAAAGAAAGAAAGAAAAAGAAAAAGAAAGAGAGGAAGACAAGTAGAAAGAAAAAAAAAGGGAAAGAGATAGAAAGGCAAAAAGAAAAAAATCATGAAATAATCAAACTGGAGGAAATCTTAAATGTATATGTTTTCATCAGCTTTTATGGAGAATTACATCTAAATCATCTCCAAAATATATAAACCATCTATACATTTCTATATAACAGAATATGAGGTACAAAAATTTAGCTCTACTTTGATAAAATGAAAATTACAAAACTATCTTTGTAATTGTCAAATATTTACTCTTACAGATAAACCTATAACTAAGAAAAATGAGACTAAAAGCAATCAGGTGATATTCCTGAAGGCATTCATTTAGTAAATGGTGAGCTGAGGCTAACAGTCACGTTTCTTAGATAATACATCTTTCTTGATAACCAACAATATTTATAAGTGGCCTGTTAAATTTTTATGTTACCTCCCATTTGGGAGAGTATAAAATATTATTTGTTAGAGGTAAAATATCTACAAATGAGAGTTTATTATCTTGTTAGTGGTAGCTAATATCTGAGTTATCAACAGTGAATACCTATGGGTCTGTAGCAACCTCAATTCTTACTTCCTCAGGAAAAAGAATTTGACTGAGGGTCATAAGGCAGAAGAAGAGACTGAGGCAAGTTTTAGAGCAGGAGTGAAAGTTTATTGCAAAGCTTCAGAGCAGAAACGAAAAGAAGGAAACTACATTTGGATGAGGCCCATGTGGTAACTTGAAGGACAAGTGCAGGGTTTTATCTTTTGACTTGAGGTTTTATATGTTGCCATACTTCTGGTATCCTACATCCCTTTTCCTTAATTCTTCTCATAGGGTGGGCTTCCCATACGCACAGTGGCCTGCAAGCACTTGGGTGAGCATGCACAATGTATGAGCCCACTCACCCAACTCCTGGGATTTTAGCGGGATGCTGCTTTATCACGAGTTTCAGGTGTTTCTATGGGAGACTGACTTTCCCTGGGACTGGCTGCAGCCTATTTTTATTTTAGAGAGACTGTTAGCACCTGCCTGACCATAACCAATGGTTGACTGACATTCGTGTTGTGGGGAGTTGGGAGGTGTGAGAGGAGCCCTCTCCTACTCTGCTCATGGCCAACTAGCTATCTGCTATAACAATTTTGTAGGTAAATTGGGGCTTAACCTATTATGCTAATTAAATAATAATTTTATTTGTAAAATGTTAATTGAGCATATACTATGTGTTAGCACCATATGTGATATCACCGTATATCATTGAATTTAAGAAGATGATAACTATAGGAAATATGATAATTATAGGAGAGAAAATTTAAAATTAAATTTTAATGTATGCTTTCTTATCAAGTATAAGATGCATGCCTATGTTGGTATAATATTAGAAATGTAATTTTTAATTAATAAAATACAGTATTATTGTTGTTTATTTTTACAACAATGAAACCACTCTATAAAAATACTCCCCACCTTACTATTATCACTTAAAATTTCACATCATAAACTTCCTTTTAGGTCAAAAGATGTGGAACTGACTAATTTCTAAAACTTGCTGAATACATATTGAATTAAGAATAGACTTCAATTTATTCAACCATTTTTACATTGGTAGATATTCAAGTTGTTCAAAAGTTGTGTTACTACAATCCATACTGCAATCAAAATAATTGTTCATATACCCTTGTACCTTGCTGTTTTTATATACATAGAAATTGTTACCAAAAGAGAATTGTAGTGCAAGGTCATGTGTATATTAAATTTCCGTGGACATTTCTAGTTATTTTCCAAAATATATTAGCAGTTCACACATTCATCAACAATGTAGAAAACATGCCTGTTTGCCAAAATTTTTATTAAATATAATTTCTTTTTTAGGTTGTGGTGAAACATGGAATTGTGTTTCTTCTTTAATATTTGTGTTCATCATTAGGAAATAGTAGATGGGTAATTCCAAGTAGAGAGCTTGAAAACAGGTAAACAATTGTGCATTGAGATTGTTTATCTCACCTATGGGAACAGGAAAAACAGGAGACAGAGGGAAAATATCAAGACTATAACTTTAAGGAGGACCCCAGTGCACCCCACTGAAAATATCTGATTGAGAGACAGTAACTCAGATTTGGTTATGATTAGGGTAAGGAGGAAACTATATGTATGAAGGATCTCTTAAGTATGGCAAACTGGAAACTTCAAGATTCTAAATTATTATAAATTCTTACAAATATAGGAATTATTTTAGTTTCAACTATGCTCTAGGCTTTAGATTCAATTTCATCTAAATATCAAATAAGCCAGAATCACAAAAACATTTTTGAAATTTAGTTTGTGCAAATTTGTATTAGAAAACGAACATGTGCAAAAATTTTCTAATAAGTTTATCTTTTCCTATCTATTCTTAGTAAATCCTATTTATAATTTAAAATTCACTACCATCTTCCTCATGAAGGCAGCACCCTAATCCATCTATATAAAAACAAGATTATTTATGTTAGATAATCAACATCTTTAGTGTAATTCAGTATAAAAGTATTTTCTGAACACTCAGTATTTGTTAAGTCACCTTCAGACACAATAATTTTTATGGAGCAATTTAGGAAGAAATAACATTTATGTATCTACTTCTTACTTCTATAAATATTCTTAAACAATAATTGTGCTTTGTAATAAAAATGATTTTTAATAATTACCATTTTACATGACTTTATTTAGGTACTTTTGACAAGAGACTTAAAATATAACTGAATTTGCCAATATTAATATTCCCTAGTGATATTAACAAGGGCTGATTGTCATCATTGATAGTGTGGAACAAGAAAATCCGAGACATGTCTCAGTTAATTTAAAAAGTTTGTTTAGAAAAAGTAGAGAACTCACTGATGACACAGCCTCAGGAAGTCTTGATGACATGTACCCAAGGTGGTTGGGGCACAGCTTGATTTTACACATTTTAGGAAGACATTAGACATCAATCAATATATGTAAGAAGTACACTAGTTCCATTCAGAAAGATGAGGACAACACAAAGCAGGACCCACCACCCCCCATCTAATTTTATGTACAGGAATTTATCTCAGAATAATAGGAGTTTCCCATAATTTTGGAACACATAGCAATAACATATTTATACAAATACAGCCTAAAGAAAACCCAACACTATTTGATATATAACAGTGCTTCCTGTATAATTTTTATACCAATTAAGTCACTTTTTGTTTTTTATTTTAGGAAATCTAATATTTTAAAGGATTAATTAGGTCAGAAAAGGATCTAAATTATAATTCAATTTTGGAAATTTTATCAAATATCAAAGGTTCTAAAGACTTGATATTACAAAATAGCATCACAGGTCATTGTAAAATAAGTCATTCATTTAACCAAAGTGATAACTCAAAGATTTCCAAAAAAGGCAAAAACCTTTATTCTTTGAGAGAGGATACTTAATTTTCCAAACAATAAGCCCTAATAAAAACATGAAGTCAATGAAATTTGTTTTTCAAAATTTTATAAAGAATCTATAAATTTTTAATATTGACCATAAGATATAGGTTCTATAGTCCTTTTATAACACTTACAACCTTTATTAAGAAATTGATTAATAGTTCAAGCAAAACCTGTTAATCTGACACAGGGGTTCATAGGATGGCCTTGCATCAGTGTGCCTTTAACATTAATGATTAACTCATAGAGAAACTGAACTTATTTTATCTTTCAAAATTGGTCTTTTCAATGTTATGTGCCCACCCCTTCTGCAATAGTCTCTGTGCCTTGAGAAGTTGAATAGCTTGAATTTCTTGCCTTGTGCCTCAGGAACACAGTTTATTTTGATTGGCATCTTCTGTGGGGCCTGAAGATGAGTCTTTAATTGCTGTCCATATTTAAGATTTATCAGGACATGTTGTCATTTTTAGATGCAGGAGTTAGAGCCCTGTAACACAATGCCACAATGATTTTAAAGGCACTTACCCGAAGATACATAGATTTAATAACCTTAATATTTTGAAAAATTCTGTTTTTTTCCCTAAGCAAACTTAATAGTAATATCACAACTTGATTATATTAAAGCTTTTGAGTTTTTTAAAAATATGAATCCTCTTATTGTGACTTAACACCAACCATTCAAGACATGCTTGGACTTTCTGGTTTGTCCTGAACATCCATCCCTCCTTTTTCTTTCTTTCCTTTTTATTTTTTGAGACAACTCTCACTTTTTCATGCAGTGGTACAATCTCAGCTCACTGAAATCTCTACCTCCCCCGTGCCAGCAATTTTCCTGCTTCAGCCTCCCCAGTAGCTGGGACTACATGCAGGTGACAGCATGCCCAGCTAATTTTTGTATTTTTAGTAGAGACAGGATTTCACCATGTTGGCCAGGATGGTCTCAATCTCTTGACCCCATGATCTTCACCCCTCAACCTCCCAAAGTGCTGGGATTACAGGCATGAGCCACTGTGCCTGGCCCCCTCCTTCTTGAACAACCAGTCATTTTATTTTGGGACCAAATCATTTATGCAAGCTTCTTTCTCATGTAAACTTATTTCTTTTTAGGTTTTCTTACCACAAAAAATAAATCTGTATTTTTATAACTCTCTTTATATCTCTATTTTCTCTTTTTATTGTTTAATATATAAGCTTTAAATAAGCTTTGAATTAGACTAAACTTGTTACACTTTTTTTTTTTTTTGAAGACCATACCTTTTTCCAGCAAGAATTTTTCCTATAACATATGTTTTGGAAAATATGCAAATAAATAATAAAATATCCATTATTTAATTTAATGTAACTTTATATTCTAAATTATGACCAGTTTGTCTTAAGTATTTATCCCATTACATTTACCTAATTATTTCATTTTTATTGTTTACATAATTTATTAAAACTGTGATAGTCATGAGTTAAAGTTATGAAACCATCATTGCAAAATTATAACTGAAACTGTGAAAAAAATATTTGACCTAACTGACTCTACCTTTCTCTTAATCTCCAAGCTGTCCTTACTTATTCCTGGCATAGACTGGACTAACTTTGGAAGTGACTTATTTTATAGTTTAGTTTGAAACAAAGACTATAACAGTCCTTTCCCAGAACAAACCTCCTATTGCCTGTGGACTAAACTGCCTAAAGCTACAGATTACAAGTTATGGTAATCTTACTAAATTTAAGATGCAGCTATTTTCATTAAAACTATATCAATGTCTTATTTATTATAAATTACCCAAGCAAAGATCATTCTGTTTTGAACTGGGTTTATATTTTGTTAACCCCTGTGCCAAATTTTGACACCTTATAGTATTTAGCATGGATAAGTATAAAATTATTTGATTAATGCAAACAAAAATGTATGCTGGCAATTATTAAGACATTTCCAATATTACTTTACCAATAATTTTAAAGCTAGCTTCTTTATTAAAGATTTTACTTAAGTTACATAAACTGGTAAAAGTGTTTGACTAGTCTTTTCTTACTATCTTATTTAAGTGATTTTATTTTTTTAAGTCAATTACAGCTTTTTAAAATATCTTTTTAGTAGTGAAACATTGTGTACACAACACATAAATACATAAATGTATTAGGGATGCCAATAGGAGTACATTTTATAGATTCACAAAATTTTTTAAATTTTTTAAATTTTACTATCTAACACTTTCAGATTTGTGATAACCTGTTTTATAACTGTGGGCAGTTGTCAGCTAAGTAATTTTACATTTGTATATTAAAGGAAGCAACTCAGGTGGAAGTCTAGCAAAATTTACATTATAGGTTTCAGAGAGAAAAAATTTTCATTTTAGAAATTGGACATAGGGTCAAGACTCATCAGTGTGCTGTATTCAGGAGACACATCACAAATGCAAAGACACACATAGACTCAAAATAAAGGGATGGAGGAAGATTTACCAAGCAAATGGAGAGCAAAAAGAAGCAGGGGTTGCAATACCAGTCTCTGATAAAACAGACTTTAAACCAGCAAAGATCAAAAGAGACAAAGAAGGGAATTACATAATGGTAAAGGGATCAATGCAACAAGAAGAGCAAACTATCTTAAATATATATGCACTCAACACAGCAGCACCCAGATACATAAAGCAAGTTCTTAATGGCCTACAAAGAGACATAGACTCTCACACAATAATATTGTGAGACTTTAGCATCCCACTGTCAATATTAGACAAATCAATGATACAGAAAATTAACAAGGATATACAGGACTTGAACTCAGATCTAGATCAAGCAGACATAATAGACAGCTACAGAACTCTCTACCCCAAATTCGCAGAATATACATTCTTCTCAGCATTACATCACACTTATTCTAAAACTGACCACCTAATCAGAAGTAAAACACTTCTCACTGGCTAGACCACTAGCCAGACTAATAAAGAAGAAAATAGAGTAGAATCAAATAGATGCAATACAAAAATGATAAAGTGGATATCCCAACTGATACTGCAGAAATACAAACTACCATCAAAGAATACTACAAACACCTTTATGCGAATAACCAGTAAAGCTAGAATAAGTTGATAAATTCCTGGATATGTACACCCTGCCAATACTAAACCAGGAAGAAGTTGAATCCCTGAATAGACCAATAACAAGGCCTGAAATTCCTGCAGCAATTAATAGCATACCAACCAAAAAAATCCAGGACCTGATGAGTTTACAGCCAAATTCTACCAGAGGTACAAAGAGGAGTGTGTACCATACCTTCTGAAACTATTCCAAACAATAGAAAAAGAGGTAATACTCTCAAACTCATTTTGTAAGGCCAACATAATCCTGATACCAAAACCTTGCAGAGACACAACTAAAAAAGCAAATTTCAGGCCAATATCCATGAAGAACATTGATGGATGAAAAACCTGAATAAAATGCTGGCAAACTGAATCCAACAGCACATCAAAAAGCTTATCCTTCATGATCAAGTCAGCTTCATCCCTGGGATGCAAGGCTGGTTAAACGTATGTAAATCTGTAAATATAATCCATCACATAAACATAACCAAAGACAAAAGCCACAAGATTGTCTCAATAGATGCAGAGAAGGCCTTCGACAAAATTCAACAGCCCTTTATGCTAAAAACTCTAAATAAACTAGATATCAATGGAACATATCTCAAAATAATAAGTGCTATTTATGACAAACAAGCAAACAAAAAAGACAAACAGCAAACAAAAAAGACAAAAGCTATTTATGGCAAAACAAGCAATGGCAAATGGATTTACTATTTAATAAATGGCATTGGGAAAACTGGCTAGCCATATGCAGAAAGCAGAAACTCAATCCCTTCCTTACACCTTATACAAAAATTAACTCCAGATAGATTAAAGATTTAAACATAAGACCTAACACTATAAAAACCTAGGCAATACCATTCAGAACATAAGTATAGGCAAAGACTTCATGACTAAGAAACAAAAACAATGGAAACAAAAGTCAAAATATATAAATGGCATCTAATTAAACTTAAGAGCTTCTGCATAGCAAAAGAAACTATCATTAGAGTGAACTAGCAACCAAGAAAATGGGAAAAATTTTTTGCAATCTACCTATCTGATGAAGGGCTAATATCCAGAATCTACAAATAATTTAAACAAATGTACAAGAAAAAAAAAAAAACAGCCCCATCAAAATGTAGGCAAAGTGTATGAACAGACACTTCTCAAAAGAAGACATTTCTGCAGCCAGCAAACATGGAAAAAACCCTTATCATCACTGGTCGTTAGAGAAATGCAAATCAAACCATCTCACGCCACATAGAATGGTGATCATTAAAAACTCAGGAGACAACAGATGCTGGAAAAGATGTGGAGAAATAGGAATGCTTTTACACTGTTGGTGAGAGTGTAAATTAGTGCAACCATTTTGGAAGACAGTGTGGCAACTCCTCAAGGATCTAGAAATAGAAATACCATTTGACCCAACAATCCCATTACTGGGTATACATCCAAAGGATTATAAATTATTCTATTATAAAGACACATGCACATGTATGTTTATTGTGGCACTGTTTACAATAGCAAAGACTTGGGACCAACTCAAATGCCCATCAGTGATAGACTGGATAAAAATAAATGTGACACATATACACCATGGAATACCACATAGCCATAAAAAATGATAAGTTCATGTCCTTTGCAGGAACCCGAATGAAGCTAGAAACCATCATTCTCAGCAAACTGACACAAGCACAGAAAGCCAAACACTGCATGTTCACACTCATAAATGAGTGTTGAACAATGAGAACACATGGACACATGTAGGGTAACATCTCACACTGGGGCCTGTCCAGGGGTGAGGGACAAGGGGAGGGAAGGTAGGGGGTCAGGGGATTGGGGAGGAATAACAATAGGGGAAATACCTAATGTAAATGATGGGGGATGGATGCAGCAAACCACCATGGCTCATGTATACCTATGTAACAAATCTGCACATTCTGCACATGTACCCCAGAACTTAAAGTATTATAATTAAAAAAAAAAAAAGCAGAGTACCAATGAATTAAAACAAAGAAACAAAACAAAGAAAAAATATTTTGTAATTTGAAATGTACATCTTGAAGTAAAGTTTACAGGTTCTTCTCTTATCTCCATATATGGTGTTTATATGAAAATTTATATGTGTGTTGCATAGCAGGTATGTTTGCAAGTAAATTTTAAATTTTATTGTGGCATACCTCACTAGTCCAATTAAAATTTATACCTATGAATCTGATTAATTTTGTGTCCATCATTCAATCTTGACTTATGGTAAAATTAATCCATTAGCAAATAAATCAGTTTAAATAATTTATATATCAAGACTTCACCTGATTATTGATTTACTCTACAATTCATTAGTTTTACCAAATTATATTTGGTTTTAAGTAAAAGGCTAAAAATACATGCTCAAACTAATGACTTTTCTGAAAAACTCACAGTTGTGTTAACTGTTGTGGAGATATACACTAATTTTTATTTTTAAAGGGAAAATATTTCTATCACTATTTGCTTAAAATATCTCACAATATTGTCTTCTACAGAGTGACTAGTACTGTCTCTTTGGTGCAAAGATGTGCATCAAATTATCCATTTTCTTTCATCACATCTTCTCCTCTGGTTCTTAACAATTATATTAATTTAGCTCTTGTTAGTTTTCATAATTGTGTGTGTGTGTGTGTGTGTGTGTATTTACATAGCATCTTATATATCTATATATCTGTGGGTGTATTTATATATAAATATATATGTATTTATATATGTGTATTTATATATAATACAATATCTATATATGTAAAATACATATACCTATATATAAATATGCACACATATAGATATATAAGATGGTATGTAAATTACCCATGGCCTTAGAAAAATTAATGCCTATTTGTAACATATTAATTTTCAATAATAAATTTCAAGAAAAACTACCTGGGCTTATACCCCTCTCTATGATATTAAGTAATATATCTCAAGTATGTATATTTTCCCTTTCTGGGGAAAGAAAGTTTACAATAGAGAGTGAAGAATACAAATCAAAAATATAATTCAATAGGTTAGTTTGCATTTTTGTGAAATATAATGTATCAGAATTATTTTGCTTTCCATATGCTCTCTTTGTCTTCCCTCCTTCTCTCCATTAGCCACTACCCCTAACCATGTAGTGATTTCTGGGTTACTGTCATGAACAATTTCAAGCAATTCTTGGAAAGAACTACAGCAAGACAAAAGCTTAAATTAATGTAGACTTGTCTTTTATTATTATAAAATATACTTATTTCAGTATAAAATCTTTTATAAAATAAAGATTCATAACCCACTGGAGAAAGAAAGGAAGGAATGGAAGGAGGGAGGAAGTGAGGGAGGGAAAGGAAACAGATGAGATTCATAATGCATTGGAAAGAGGGAGGGAAGGAGGGAGGAAGGAAGGAGGGAAGGAAGGAAGAGGGAAGTAGAAAAGGAAGGAAGGATGTGGGAGGGAGGAAAGGAAAGAAAGTAAGGAATGGGCAGGGAGGGAGGAAAGGAAGGAAGGAAATAAGGAAGGAAGGGGGAGGGAGGGAGGAAGGGAAGGAAGGAAAAGAGAGGGAGGGAGGAAAGGAAGGAAAGAAGGAAGGAAGGGGGAAGGAAGGAAGGAGGGAGGGAGAGAGGGAGGGAAAGAAAAGTAAGAGAAGACATATCCTTGCTTAATAACTTGAGAAATTCACAAACCTAATATTCCCTTAGGTTAAAAAAAAATCATTATGAACAGTTTAATGACAGATGCCATCTAAAAAGTAAAGAGAAATCAGCATTTGGTACATGTCTCATTAACAGAATATTAGTTAATATAAAGTCAAAACATTTTGTTATCCAAATAAAATGTCTTCAGATTCTCGTATTGTGTAGCGTTTGTACCACTGTCAACACTAGAAGAGTTTGTCGAATTTATTTGCTTAGGACTCTCTTATTCTAATGTGGCTAAATAATGTATAGGTAAGAAATACATTTATGAAGTATATAGTCATAAAAAGTAAACAAAAACTTGCCTTTAAAAAGTTATTTAAAAGGGGAAATATTTATTTTCCATAATGCTATTTTGCATAAATACTCATTATAAGAGGAATACAGTCATTTGTTGCTTAATGACAGGAATAAGGTGTGAGAAATGCATTGTTGGGTGATTTCATTTTCATGTGAACATCATAGAGTGTACTTAGACAACCTTAGATACTGTAGACTGCTACTTACACACCTAGACTATATGGTATAGTCTATTGCTCCTAGCTCATAAACCTTTACAGCATGTTTCTGTACTGAATACTGTAGCCAATTATAACTCAGTAGTAAATATTTAAGTATTTGTGTATCTAAACAGAGAAAAGATACAGTAGAATTATGTTTTATTTACTTATGAAACCATCTGTGATTCATTATTGACCTAAATGTTATTTCATACATGACTATATATAGTAAAAAAAAAAATTGTTGCTAACATTTAAAACTTTTTAAATTATTTGTAAAAAAAATGAAGATCTATTTCAGATTAAAAACTAATCATTCTTCTGGTCATTATTTAGTGACTACCTTTAGGCACAGATTAATATTTTGTAACATTAATTTTAATTACAATATCTCATTTAGTTTATTTCCCTTCAATCTAACTTTTTATTTTTTCATCAGAATAACATTATTTTAAAATGGGAGTTCCTAAAGCTCTTTAATATTTGTATAGGAAAAACTTCTGCATAAGATAATGCTTTTTCTACATTTTATTGATTCTCACATATCTAACACATTTTGGAAATTTGTTTATGTAATCTAAAAATGTTTCTGCATTTTCCATTTTTTGTTGTTGTAGGTATTGATGTAAGTTAGATAACTTGCCTCTATTATATTTTCTAAATGATAATTTTATGAAGGACAGTTACTAATTTTATTTTAATTTTTAATTCTTCTGTGTTTATATATTTATGGGGTACATGAGATATTTTTATATGGGCATATAGTATGTAATAATCACATCAGAGTAATATGGTATTGATCACCTCAGGCATTTATAATTTCTCTGCCTTATAAACTTTTCAATTATGCTCTGTTATTTTTAAATGTGCCATATATTATCATTTACTGTAGCCATTCTGTTGTACTCTATCAAATACTAGATCTTATTTATTTTATCAAACTGTATTTCTGCAGCCATTAACCATCCCCACCTCCTTACCACCACTACCCATCCCATCCTCTACTAACCATTAATATACTTCCTATCTCCATTAGTTCAATTGTTTTCATTGTTAGCTTCCACAAATGCACGACAGCATAAGAATTCTCTCTTTATGTACCTGCTTTATTGTACTTAACATAATATCCTCCAGTTCAATTCACAATGTTGCAAATAACAGGATCTTTTTCTTTCTATGGCTAAGTAGTACTCCATTTTGTATATGTATCACATTTTATTTTTCCATTCATCTGTTAGTGGATTCTTATTTTGATTCCAAATCTTGGCTATTGTGAATAGTGCTACAATAAACATGCAAGTGCAGATACTTTCCCTTGGTATATACCTAGTGATGGGATTGCTGAGCCATATGTTGTTAGTTCTCTTTTCAGGTTTTTGAGGAATGTGTAAACTGTCCTCGATAGTGGTTATACTAATTTACAGTGCCACCAACAGTGTAAAAGGGTTTCCTTTATTCCACATCCTTGCCAGTATTTGTTATTACCTGTCTTTTGGATAAAAGCCATTGTGACTGGCTTAAGATGAATATCATTGTATTTTTGACTTAGATTTCCCTTATGAGCAAGGATGTTGGCACTTTTTTATATGCCTGGATTCCATTTGTATGTTTTCTGTTAGAAATGTCTATTTCAATCTTTTGCTCATTTTTAATTGGATTGTTTGATTTATTCCTATAGAGTTGTTGGAACTCTTTATATATTCTGGTTATTAATCCCTTGTCAGATTGGTAGTTTACAAATATTTTCTCCCATTCTGTGGGTTGTCTCTTCTCATAAGAATACTTCTCTGCAGATTGTTTTCTTTGCTGTAAAGAAGGAAGTTTTAACTTAAAGTAATCCCTTTTGTCCATTTTTGCTTTGGCTGCCTGTCCTTTTGGGGTATTACACAAGAAATCTTTGCCTAGAACAATGTCCTGGGGAGTTTTCCCAATATTTTATTTTAGTAGTTCTGGAATTTGACGTCCTGGTAAGTCTTTAATACATTTTGATTTGATTTTTCTATGTGGTGAGAGATAGGGGTCAAGTTGCATTCTTCTACATGTGGATATCAAGTTTTCCCAGTGCCATTTATTGAAGAGATTACTTTTTTTTCCCCAATGTATGTTCCTGGAACCTTGACAAAGATGAATTCACTGTAGATGTATAGATTTGTTTCTGGGTTCTCTATTCTGTTCCATTGGTCTATTTGTTTGTTTTTATGCCAGTACCATGCTGTTTTGGTTACTATAACTCTGTAGTATAATCTGAAGTCAGGTAATGTGATTTCCTCCAGTTTCATTCTTTTTGCTTAGGAGACTTCGGCTATTCTGGCTCTTTTGTGGTTCCATATAAATTTTAGTATAATTTTTTTTATTTGTATGAAGAATGTCATTGGTATTTTGATAGAGATTATAGTGAATATGTAGATTGCTTTGGGCAGCATAGTCATTTTAACAATATTGATTCTTTCAATCCATGAACATAGACTATCATTTCATTTTTTGGTGTCTTCTTCAATTTATTTCATCAATACTTTATACTATTTATTTAAGAAATCTTTTACTTTTTTGTTAAGTTTATTCCTAGGCATTGTATTTTATTTGTAGCTATTGTGAATAAAATTACTTTCTTGATTTCTTTTTCAGATTGTTTGCTATTGGCATATAAAAATGCTACTGATTTTCTTTTTTTTTTTTTTTTGAGACGAATTCTCACTCTGTTGCCAGGCTAGGGTGTAGTGGCACAATCTCAGCTCACTGCATCCTCTGCCTCCTGGGTTTAAGAGATTCATCTGCCTCAGCCTCCTGAGTACCTGAGACTACAGGCATATGCCACCACACCCAGCTAATTTTCTGTACTTTTTGTGGAGACTGGGTTTCACCATCTTGGCCAGGATGGTCTCAATCTCCTGATCTCATGAGCTGCCTGCCTCGGCCTCCCAAAGTGCTGGGATTACAGGTGTGAGCCACCACACCTGGCTTACTGATTTTTGTATGTTAATTTTGTATCCTGCACCTTTACAGAATTTATTAGTTCTAAAAGTTTTTGGTGGAGTCTTTAGGTTTTTCCCAATATGAGATTATATCTTCTGTAAACTCAGATAATTTGAGTTCTTTCTTTCCTATTTAGATGCTCTTTATTTCTTTATCTTGTTTGATTGCTCTAACTAGGACTTCCGGTACTATGTTGAATAAGAATGGCGAAAGTGGACATCCTTGTCTTGTTCCATACCTTAGAAGACATGTTTTCAGTTTTTCTCCATTCAGTATGATACTACATGTGAGTCTATCGTATGTGTCTTATATTGTGTTGAGCTATGCTTCTTCTATACATTGTTGTTTGAGGAATATTTTTTATCAAAGAGCAATGTCAAATTTTATTAAACAATAGCCTATTATTTAATTTCCATGTGCTTGTATGGTTTGCAAAATGTATCTTATTATTGGTTTCTGGTATAATGCCATTGTGATCAAAGAAGATACTTGATAAAATTTTATTTTTTAAAATTATTTTACTTTGTGGCCTAATATATGGCCAATTATAATAATATACGGCCTATTATAATAATATACATGATAAGAAGAACCATGTGTATTCTGCAGCCATTGGATAAAATATATGGTAAATATCTATTAGGTTCATTTTATCTATAGTACAGAGTAAGCCCAATGTTTCTTTCTTCATTTCCTGTCTCAATGGTCCATCCAATGCTGAATGTGGGATGTTGAATTCTCTAGCTATTATTGAATTGGGGTCTGTCTCTCTCTTGAGTTCTAATAATATTTGCTTTATATATATATATGTATGTACTCCAGTTTTGGGTGCATATATGTTTACAATTGTTATAACCTCTTGCTGACTTGGCACAAAGATCTTCTTTGTCTCTTTTTATAGTTTTTGTCTTGAAATCTATTTTGTCTAATAGAAATATGACTACTCCTGCTTTCTTTCACTTTCCATTGGCAAAGAATACCTTTTTCCATTATTTTATTCTTGTCTGTGTGTCTCTATTGATAAAGTTTTTTTTTTTTTCAAGGCAAAAGACCAATGGGGCTTGTTTTTCATCCTTTCAGCCACTCTGTCTTTTGATTAGAGAGTTTAGTTTATTTCCATTCAATGTTATTGGTAACTACAAAGTACTACTGTCATTTTGCTGTTTGTTTTGTGGTTGTTTGTTTTAATTCCTTGCTTTCTTATTTTTTATGCATCCCTTGTAGGTTTTTGATTTGAGGTTCCCATATGTCTCACAAATAACATCTTAAAACTTATTTAAACTGATGACAGCTTGACTGCTTGCACAAACAAAGAAACAAGCAAAAATAAAGAACTTTACACTTTAATTTCCACACTTTTTTTTTGTTATTTCTATTATATCTTACTACACTGTCTATGTCTTGAAAAGTTGTTATTATTTTTGACAGATTTGTCTTTTAGCTTTTCTATGCAAAATATGAGTAATTTACCCACCACAATTACAGTGTTATAATATTCTGTGTTTGTCTGTGCCCTTACTATTACCAGTGTGTTTTGTACCCTTAGATTATTTCTTGCTGCTCATTAGCATTCTTTTCTTTCAGATTGAATAACTCTCATTAGCATTTCTTGGAAGATAGGTCTGACGGTGGTAAATTCTGTTTTTGTTTGTCTGGGGAAGACTATCTCCCTTTCATACTTGAAGGACAGCTTTGTTGGATACAGTATTATTAGCT
>CAUYLG010058517.1:0-38984 GCA_963573385.1 Cacajao melanocephalus
AAATATGTTCATACCCTCATCTTTTGTCTTGCAAGCCTTTTTTTTTTTTTTTTTTTTTTTAAAAAAAAGACAGGGTCTTGTTCTGTCACCCAGGCTGAAGTACAGTGGCACAATCATGACTCACTGCAGCCTCGACCTCCTGGGCTCAGGCTATCCTTCCACCTCAGCCTCCCAAGTGGTAGGGACTACAGGCATGTACTACCATGCCTGGTTACTTTCTGTACTTTTTTATAGAGCCCAGATTAGTGAACTCCTGGGCTCAAGCGATTGGCCTGCCTTGGCCTCCCAAGATCTTGCAACTCTTAATCCATTCCTTGGCATGCCTTTGCCCATGGGGTAAGCCTTCACACGGCTCACTGAGCTGTTCACAATACAGCTCCTGCTTCTCCCTCTGGGCTCTGCCTCTTCCCTCCCACCTCACCACACTCCAGCTATTTAAAAACACATACTTTGAGTTCCAGGGATGTGCCCCTTTCTCTTGCCTCTTTGCCTCTTAATGTTGTTTTCTTTGGAATGCCTGTTCCCCAGACCCCTTTCCTTTCTCCAACTTCTTTCTTCAGCTCTGTTTAAACATCCCCTTCTTAGGAAGCCCTCCCTGACCACCCCCTGCCCTGTACCAACTCTGGGCTGGGTGTTCCTCCCCACCATGTTCCTGGTTCTATCTGTTGCACAGTCTTATTTCCCACTGGGCGTATGCTCTTTAAAGACAAGCTCTGACATATATCCCCAGAACCTAGCACAGTACCTGGCACATAGAAGCTGCTTTAACAATCTTTATTAAATGAAATAGTTTGCAATAAATGGCCAGTGGTGAATGTTCTGCTTCCCCCACAGAGATTCTGCATTTTAACCAGTGTCTTATGAAACCTGATGCCTTCACCCAGAAGCCTGGGTCAGTGCCGGCACTGGCGGAGGCTGGCAAAACATCTAGTTCAGTTGTCCCAAACCACTGTGCATCAGAAACACCTAGGGAGTTTAAAAAATTACAGCTCCCTAGGCCCTGGCTCCATGCAACAGCCAGGAAGCTGTATTCATAAAACTCCCCCGAAGATTCTGAGGCCGACATTGGACTAATATTTGGGAACCACTGACTTAGTCCAACTGATTCTTTCTACACATGGGAAGACTGAGGCCTAGAGAGGTTAAGTGATGTGTGCCCAAGACTGTCCAGCTTAGAAATAGCATAGCTTGAATGGAACATCTTTTTTGTATATTAAAAAAAAAAATCTTATTTGTGCAGATGGAGTCTCAACTATGTTGCCCAGGCTAGTCTTGAACTCCTAGGCCCAAGCAATCCTCCTGCCTTGGCTTCTCAAAGTGTTGGGATTATAAGCGTGCACCACTGCACCCAAAATTAAACATCTTTTTGTTTTGTTTTGTTTTTGAGACAGAGTCTCGCCCTGTTGCCCAGGCTGGAGTGCAGTGGCGGAATCTCGGCTCACTGCAACCTCCACCTCCCGGGCTCAAGTGATTCTCCTGCCTCAGCCTCCCGAGTAGCTGGGACTACAGGCATGGGCCACCACACCAGGCTAATTTTCATACTTTTAGTAGGGACAGGGTTTTACCATGTTGGCCAGGCTGGTCTCGAACTCCTGACCTCGTGATCCGCCCGCCTCAGCCTCCCAAAGTGCTGGGATTACAGGCATGAGCCACTACACCAGGCCTGAAATGAAATATCTTCTGACCTCAGTTCTGACTACAGAAGACCTCGTCACTGTGGTGAGCCAGGGGGTGTGGGTAGCGGAACCCTCCAGAGAGAACTCCCATTGCCCCAGCAAAGTGCTGCCCAGGCCACCTTGGCAGCCTCTGCTGTCTACCCAGCTGGTCAGCTCTGCCCCCACCATGGAGTCTAGTATATACTTACATTTTTATTTTTTGTATTTATATATTGATATGTACAGAAGGAGCTCTTTAAGGACTTCATCACTTTGTGCTTCTCTTCAGAAAAGAAGCGGGCAAAGGGACCTGAACAGCCCACACCCCCAATTCAGGAGGAGCCTGAACCTGTTAGCAGTGTCCTCCAAGGAGATGACATTCTTGCCTTGGCCATTAAGAGGGAAGACTTGAAGGAGGTGAAGATGAAGCCCAAGCTGCCCTTGCCGTGGAAACTTCCCTGCCAGCAGCCTCAGTAGTCTAGAACGCCAGCCGTGTCCACTCTCCTCCCACCGTCTCCCTACTCATGGGGAGTGGCTAACCCTATGGAAAAATCCACTGAATGCAGATTTGTTTCACTTTACCACCTAAAGAAATTCACTGTGTTGTCTGTTTTAACATTGCTGAGATTTGTGTAGAACCACGGGGGGAAATGAGATGATGAGGTATCTTGCTTCCCATAGAGGTAGGTGCCATCATTCCCATTTCACAGAAGGGAGGATGAGTTTAAATAGCAAAGGTACAGCTGTGGGTAAAGCTGCCAAACCCCAACCCCATGCTTTACCTGGGAGAGTCAAGCCACCTCTCACCTGAACTGTCTGGAGGCATAGATGTAATTTTTTTCCCTCCAGGATATTACTAAGTCACATGTCTGTTACACAGGCGTTTCCTCGACAGAACATACGGACAGAGCTGAAGAAACAGATCTGTCAGCCTTCAGGAATTCCACCCAGAACTAGAACAGAGGAGATGGGTGGTGCTCTTCCTCCTCTCACCACAGGTGGAATTCTCCTTTGTTTCATTTCTTTTCAGCAACACATTCCTCGCGTTACTGAAAAGGAAGGTAAACCCGTCATTACCCAGAAATTTATCATCCGTAAACTCAAACCCACGGACCCTAGGAGGAAGGTCTGCCACCTCATAGCACGCCCTGCGAATCCCGATGCGGCCACAAAGCCTCTGGATTACTCTGGTATGCCCAGTCTCAGCCCTGGCTTCCTTGTCATTGAACTCATGGGTCAGCCTCGAGAGAAAGCCAGTCTCCATCAGAAAGTTGCCCACCCACAGCTTGTCTTTCCCCTTTCTTCGTTTATCCTCCTAGGTCCTGGTGACCGCTTCAATGGCAGTGACCAGATCCTGTCCCACCACATCCTGGGGAGTCTCCAGGACTTTAAGAGAATTGCACTTGCTCGAGGGAACACCCAGGTGTGTTTGCACTTAACTCCCTGGCTAAGAGGAGTCACTGCAGGCATTTCGCTCTCCCACCTGGCAGAGTCAAGCAGGACGGGGGTTAAAGAGACCGTCTAGTCTCTGGTTTCGAGTCTGAGCTGATGAGTGACCCTCTCCCAGAATACTTAGACACTTCAGTTGCAGGGCCCAGAAGGCAGTTTAAGCTGGCTTCAGTGAAGTCAGAGATTTACTGTAAGGATTCCAGAGATTGCCTCGTGGAACCCAAAGGCAAGAATACCTGGGTCTGGGTAGACTGCACCCAGAAAGGCATCAGGACTCAGGGCCCAAAGGCCTCGTTTTCCTCTGCTCTTTGCACTGTCTGGATTTTCCCTTCTCTGGAGATCGGCCTGTTCTCCTCAGTCCATGTGGTGGAGGAAGGTGGCTTCCCACTGCTCCTTGGGCCACGGGAAGATTTCGTGTCTTTCCAGCCTTCCCATCAAGCAGTGCTTCTCCTGTCTCTTCCTCTTGCTTCCCTGGTTCCAGGCTGACTCTGATTGGTCAGGCACTAAGGCTCCTAGGGCCATGTAAGAATGCTTCCATTTGCACATGGGTGAAGGTGTCAATCAACGGCAGTGGTGAGGAGAACAAATACACTAAAAAGTGTTGACTGCAATCTTGAAACAGAAGTTCCCTTTCTGGGGGAGGGTAGACCGACAGCTGCGTTCAGGGCCCCCGGGTTCTGGAGTTTCTTTTCTGTCACTGGCTACCCTGGAGTCCTGCAGAGGAGGGATTCTCAGCACGGTGGGATGACAGCAAGGGTTTAGGTCTCGGGAAATGTGTGCTCAGCCCCTTCCAGAGCCATCTCACTGCCCTCCACATGCCCATGCTGTACTTTTCAGCTGGCTGAGCTGATACCTACCTCACCCTGTCTGATGACCCTCATCTCAGCTAAAGAAGAGTCAAAGCAAAAAGCCCCAAAGGAAGAGAAGAGACCTCCCTGGGCCCCACCTCCTCAGCACAACTTTCTGAAAAACTGGCAGCGTAACATAGCCCTGCGGAAGAAGCAGCAGGAAGCCCTCAGTGGTGAGCAGAGCAGACAGGGCTCCCGCCCGGCCTCCATCTGGCAGCGAGGCTCTGCTGGTTTTTTTTCTCTCCTCCAGAGCCTGGCCTCGGGCTGACCACATTTGTGCTGTTCACTCCCGAGAGCGTCTCATTCTGAAGCTTTAGTGGGTCCTGAAATCAGCCCCGTGAGGGGGGCTGCCCGATGCAGAGTGCCAAGGCCCCTGTTTGTTCTGGTTTGGCAGAGGGGCTGCAGTCTTGCCTCTCCCTCTAGAACACCTGAAGAAGCCGGTCAGCGAGCTGCTCATGCACGCTGGGGAGACCTACAGACGGATCCAGGAGGAGCGGGAGCTCATTGACTGCACACTTCCAACCCGGCGTGATAGGAAAGTGAGGACACCTGTCCTAAGTGTTGGGGGGCAGGGGGGTTCACAGAGGAGGGGGGCCGGGGTAGGGGTCTGACACAGGGATGCTGGTCTCAGGTGGCACAGCTGGGGAGAAAAAAAATCCTATCCATTGCAAAGCATCACTAAGCCCTCAAGGCCTTTACTAAATCACATCGTTAGTAAAGTCATTTAGCCGCACAGGTACCGAGTTATTAGAGTAGTCTTAGTGTTTATCTCCTAGAAGTTTAGACCGAGTGGAACCTACACGCCAAGGAGAGAGGCTGAAGAGGCCCCCACCTTGGTTATGGTATACCAGTGCAGTACCTGTACCAGGCCACACCCTCTGGCTGGGGGCAGGTGAAGATGACAACGGGGCCTCCAGAAAACACGACAGTGGGTGCTTCTCTTCTGTGACCATGGCAGCATTGAATTCCCCAGAGGGAGCATCTGTAGCCCGTGGTACTCTTGTCTTCCCACATCTCCACCAGCATCTGGCCGAGGTGTCCTGGTGATCTGACTCCCCTGTTCTTCCTTGCCAGAGCTGGGAGAACAGTGGGTTCTGGAGTCGACTTGAGTACTTGGGAGATGAGTTGACAGGTCTGGTCATGACCAAGACAAAAACTCAGCGTGGCCTCAAGGAGCCCATCACTCACATCAGGAAGCCGCACTCCATCCGGGTGGAGACAGGTGAGGCGCAGGGCCGTAAGCCAGCTGGCATCTTGTGTCTGGCCTGGCGGTGGGGTAGTGAGGCAGCGGCTAGCATGGCTCTACAGTGAAACAGGCCCATGGCCAAATCCTCGTTCTCCGTGGCCTTAGGCGAGTCCCAGAGTCTTCCTGAGGTCTGGTTCCCTCGTCAGTAAAACAGGGAGAGAGATAGGAAACTGGAGTGCAGCCATAGGACCACGCTGTCCGGCGTGGAGTCTTGAGCTACGTGCCACTGGACTGTGGCTGCCCTGCACTGAGAAGTGCCATCAGTCAGCTGCACCCTGGCTTTCGAAGAGTAGTGTGAAAACAATATATTTTATCAATCATTTTTATATTGATTGCATGTTGAAATGACAATATTTTTGATATATTGGGTTAAATAAACTATATTACTAAAATGAGGCCAGGCCTGGTGCCTCACACCTGTAATCCCAGCACTTTGGGAGGCCAAGGTGGGTAGATCCCTTGAGGTCAGAAGTTCAAGACCAGCCTGGGCCAACATGGTGAAACCCCTATCTCTACTAAAAATACAAAAGTTAGCCGGACGTGGTGGTGTGCACCTATAATTCCAGCTACTCGGGAGGCTGAGGCAGGAGAATTGCTTGAACCTGGTAGGTGGAGGTTGCAGTGAGCCCAGATCACATCATTGAACTACAGCCTGGGCAACAAGAGCAAGACTGTCTCAAAAATAATAAATAAATAAACTATATTACTAAAATGAATCCCACCTCTAGAATTTTTCCTTTTTCAGTGTGGCATCTAGAAAACTTTCAGTGACGCATGTGGCTTGTGTTTGTGGTTTGCATTATATTTCTTTTGGGCAGCACTGATTTAGAGCCTGCCAGGCTTCCTGGGTTCAGGTCCCAGCTGTGTCGTGTTAGTGAACCCCAGAGTGGTTGAACCTCTCTGGCCCGCAGTCTCCTCATCTGTAAAATACGCACAGGGTTGTGATATGGCTAAATGAGATATGAAATGTATTAAGAAGTTCTGGCTTCTTGTTAAGCACTCTGTAAAAGGTAGCTGCTGTTATTTTTATCATAATCCAAAGATTTGGCTATTTGGAAGCGAGTTTTGCAGGAGTCTTGCGTAGGGCTGCTGAGAAGGTATGGGACAGGGGGACTGGAGTCTAGCTGTGGCAGGGAAGCTGTGTTTTTCATCCTTCCTAGAAATGGTGTTGGGATAGGCACTCTCAGAGCCCTTGAGAAGTGGGTGAGCAAGGGGGCATGGCAGCAGCCTGTGCTGAGGGTCCTTGGACTTCGTGCTAGGATTACCAGCCCAGAGGGACGCTTCATACCGCTACACCTGGGATCGGAGTCTGTTTCTGATCTACCGACGCAAGGAGCTGCAGAGAATCATGGCAGAGCTGGATTTCACCCAGCAGGTTGGTATGGCCTCCATGCCCCAGTCTGAAGCCCCTTGGGGCAGTGCCTGTCTTCAGTCAGCTCATCTTTCCTTTCTCGGTCTCTCGGAGGATATTGATGGCCTGGAGGTGGTGGGCAAAGGGCAGCCCTTCTCGGCTGTCACCGTGGAAGACTACACAGTGTTTGAAAGGAGCCAGGAGAGCTCCTCTGAAGAAGATACAACATACTTGTGAGTGCAGCCCGAACCCTAGGGAGAGAGAAGAGTTCTCCAGCACCTACCAGCACTAAAGAGCAGGCTTCCCTCCCTGAGATCAGGGTACCTCCAGCCCAGCGGCTCTCCAGCGGTTGCCACCCACTCCTTGAACCCATTCCAGCAGCTGTGCTGGCTTTCCTACTGCCATCTGCTCCTTTCCAACAACCAACTCCTAATGGGGATTTCCCAGACATTCCCTTGCTGGTCTCCAGGCCCTCCCACTGCTGTGCATCTTGAATGCCTCTGGCATGAAGAGGCTATGTATTTCTGTGTACTGTGAATGGCTCTGGCAAGACAGCTTAAAGAGTCTGTGTGTTTCCAGGAACCTCCCACCTAGAGGAAGGGGTCAGGAGGAAGCTGAGCAGGAGTGGAATTGATCACACTCCATTGCAGGGCGGAGCTGGTTATGTTTCTAGACTTCCTGGTGACCATTTCTGTGGGGTTCCACATGGCATGAGTGTGGCAGCCTGAGGGAAAGTAAGTCATTGGTTTTTTTTTATTACAGAAGCTCATTGGCCAGTTCCTCTGATGTCCCCATGCCTATTCTCGGCCCTTCTCTGCTGTTTTGTGGGAAGCCAGCTTGCTGGATCAGAGGCAGTAACCCACAGGACAAGGTAAAAGTGCCTCCATCTGCACCTGCTGGGAGAGCCTCCCTCAGGGGTGCAGCCCTGAGGTGACTGTGGTAGTTACAAGCAGCCTGCACAGTCTTCTGTTTGGGTTTTTATCTGGTCGTGCAGTCAGCATGTCTGAAAATGGTGACAGCTACACCAACCTGAACAGGAATAAAATCACAAGGCTGCAGTGTCATAAGCCACTTGGTTTATACCCTGTCCCCAAGCATGTAAACAAGCAGACTCTTTCAAGTAGGTATGGCTCTAAGGAGGTTCTAAAATACTCCTCAGATGCTAAGGAATAGAAATGTTCATTGGATATAAAATTTGTTTTATCTGGCCGGGCAGGGTGGCTCATGCCTGTAATCCCAGCACTTTGGGAGGCTGACGTGGGTGGGTCACCTGACCTCGGGAGTTCGAGACCAGCCTGGCCAACATGGTGAAACCCCTCTCTACTAAAAATACAAAAAATTAGCAGGGCATGCTGGCAGGCACCTGTAGTCCCAGCTACTCAGGAGGCTGAGGCAGGAGAATCACTTAAACCCGGGAGGCAGAGCTGAGATCGTGCCACTGCACTCCAGCTTTGGTGACAGAGTGAGACTCTTGTCTTAAAAAAAAAAAAAGTTTTCTCTTCTTACTATTGAGGGTAACCTCAGAGGCAGCCACATTGGAGTAGGATACCACTCTGTGTGACAGTGGCCAAGCCCTGGAGGCCTGGGACACGAGACTTGCAGTGCTAAACCCAGAAAAGTCCTGGGCAGCCCAGACAAGTTGTTTACTCTAGACCAGGGTCTCCAGCAAAGACATTTCTTGTCCCTCCTCCTTCCAGAGGCAGGTTGGGATTGCTGTTCACTTGACCTTTGAAACCCTAGAAGGGGAGAAAACCTCCTCAGAACTGACTGTGGTCAATAATGGTACTGTGGCCATTTGGTATCACTGGCAACGGCGGCACCAGCAGGACACTTTCCAAGACCTGAAGAAAAACAGGATGCAGCGATTTTACTTTAACAACTGGGAAGGTACTTGGGAGAAGCCACCCTATGCACTGGCTCCTGTCTGGGGCTGGTTTTGTCCTCCGTGAGACGTCAAAGTGTAAGCCATGGCCCAGCTCCTGCCAGCTTGAGCCCCTCTCCCCTGCCTTGTCCCTCTCATTCCTTCCGTGAAATATGTGGCCTGACTATTCATGTCTGTTGAGAGACTGAGGGAACTTGAGAACCCGGGGAGGTGAGCCACCAGGGAGCAGAAACCTTCTAGGGGCCCAGTTATCCAGATGCACAGGCCTGGGGCTAGGATGGCTAGCTGTCTCTGTTTGCCTGGGACTTCAGCCTCAGAATCTCACATTCCAGGAAACCTCTTAGTCCTGGGTAAACTGGGATGGTTGGCCACCTGACCTGGGGCTCAGTAAACTGTGTGTAGGAGCACTCAGGCGTGGGGCTCAGCCAGCTCCTGCATGTTGTAAACCTCGGCCTCTGTCCCTCTCAGGTGTGATTCTGCCTGGAGAAACTAAAAGCTTTACCTTCATCTTCAAGTCTTTGACTGCTGGGATCTTCAGGGAATTCTGGGAGTTTGGAACCCATCCTACTCTATTAGGAGGTGCTATGCTGCAGGTCAATCTCCATGCAGTCTCCCTGACCCAGGACGTTTTTGAGGATGAGAGGAAGGTACTGGAGGTAAGGGACCCAGGACTGTGGCCCCTGTGGACATCAGGTAGGGTATCCTGGTGTTCTTCCTGGCAGTGCCTATGGGGATCGTATCTCTCCCAGTCTAAGAAGCGAATTGAATTTTTCACAACCAGGTAACTACTTTTGCTCCAGAAACATTTCTCAGGGCTCGTGATGTAGAAGATGGGTGCATTGGTTAGGCAGGCGAGGAGCAGCTTGCAGCAACGCTATGCATGGCCTCGCTAAGTTAGAAAGAAACAAGACTGAGCCTTAAGAGGCAGATTGTGTAAAGTACAAACAATGCATGACCCTATGCACTGGTCTGTTTTGTTCCCTGCTGTCTAACCCTACGCAGTGGAGTTGCATTTAACCGACAAGACTTTAAACCCAGGGAGAATAACGTATTAATAAACAGCAGAGTGAGTCTGCCCACCGTCCTACTCAATCAGCTGACAACTCTGGAGGGAGTGTGAGGTGAGAGCCAGGAGTTTTTTTCAGTGTGGCCATTTGAGCCGTGCATCCTGGGATTTGGCAGAAAGCTGTGCTTTTTTATTCATTGTGGCCCCAAGCACAAGGCCGGCTCCTTCAGCTGGGGCTCAGCCAGTGGTGGTCAAAGGTAAATTTGACAATGTCATGCTTGCTATACTCACTGACTGTAGGACCGATGTCTCACAGAAGGTGCCCCTCCCCTGTGTTTCTGCGACAGTGACTGAAGCCTGATGAAGGTTCACCGCTATCCTCAGGAGTGCCCTCCCCACTGTGTCCCGCCCTGTCTTGCTAATCTGGTGCCATGCTAACTGTGTGACCACCAGGCCCCATGCAGCAGCAGCCTTCCCTAGAACTGGCCTCCTCTGGATCCTTTTCATCCTTCTTCAGGGAACAAGGATCTGGAGAGACTCAGAGGTTTTTGGGTCTTAGAACAGGGGTGTGTGTGTGTGACAGAGAGAGAGAGAGAGAGAGAGATAATGGCAGGAGCTCAGACCCTAGGAAGGCACAAAGTCCTGAAGGCTCCAACTTCCTGAAGGATGGATGGGTTTTGAGAGCCTGGGCTGCCATCCTCTGCCACCTTCCCTTTTGCAGAGCAAGCTGACTGCCCATGAGGCAGTCACCATCGTTCACGGAGTGCTGCAGGAGCTGCTGATGGGGATCTTGACCCCGGAGCGCACACCATCACCTGTGGACGCCTATCTCACTGAGGAAGACTTGTTCCGGCACAGGAATCCTGAGGTGAGGCCCAGCGCCAGCCCCTGCCCCCTTGTGTATGCCCTACGTCAGGGGTCCCCAACCCCCAGGCCGCACAGCAGGAGGTGAGCAGTGGGTGAACCAGCATTACTGCCTGAGCTCCGTCTCCTGTTAGATCAGTGGTGGCATTAGATTCTCATAGGAGCTCGAATCCTATTGTGAACTGCACATGTGCAGGATCTGGGTTGCACACTCCTTATGAGAATCTAATGCCTGATGATCCGGAGGGGAACAGTTTTATCCTGAAACCATTCCCCCACTCCCTGCCATCCGTGGAAAAATTGTCTTCCAAGAAACCAGTCTCTGGTGCCACAAAGGTTGGGGACTGCTGCCCTAGGTGACAGTAATAGCAAACTCTTTTATGTGCCAAGATCTGTTCTGTGCATCTTCCATGAGTAACTCACTTCTCCTCACAGCAGTCCTATGAGATGGGTACTACTTATTTTTACTTTTTTTTAGAAATAGGGTGTCACTTGTCACGCTCCAAGCCCGAGTACAGTGTCCTACTCATAGCTCAAACTCCCTGGATCAGGTGATTCTCCCACCTCAGCCTCCTGAGTAGCTAGGACTACAGGCACACACCACCATGCCCAGGTTATTTCTCTATTTTTTTTTTTTTGGTAGAGATAGGATCTCTCTATTTTACACAGGTTGGTCTTGAACTCCTGAGTTCAAGTGATCCTCCCGCCCTAGCCTCCCAAGGCACTGGGATTGCAGGCTTGAGCCACTGCCTGTGCCTGGCCCTGGTACTATTTATATCCTCATTTACGTGGAAGAAACTTGGGCCCAGAAAGATGAAGTAATTTGCCCAGGGTAACTTTGCTCATAAGTGGATTCCTGGTGAGAACAGAGCTTCACCATTCCTTCATTCAAACCCAGGCTTCCTTGGAAGCCCAAATGCAAAAAAAGCTTCAGCTTGGAGGTTCCCGGGTTGAAGAGGAAGTGGGGAGCCCCTCTGGCTGCAGCCCTCCTGCTGGCTTCCTCCCTGTCTCCTCCATCAGTGCTCTCAGGAAAAAGAAGAAGCCAGGGCCAGCTGCCATGGGCTCTGGTGCCTGCACCCCAGCCTCCCCCTCACACGGCTTCCCTTCCTCTGTTGCAGCTCCATTACGACCACCAAGTGGTGCAAAGCCTGCACGGGCTGTGGCACCAGTACATGACTCCGCCCCCAAAGGCTGAAGAGGCCAGGCCAGGGGACGAGGAGCACCTCAACCCCATGGCCACAGAGAAAATCTCCGGAAATGCTGAGCTCTTACCACACCTTAGGAGCCCCATCTCAGAACCTCAAGTGTCCCGGCCTGAGAACGAGGCCCTCAGGGAATATGGGTCCCAGAAGGCCAGAGTGGGGACCAAGAGTCCTCAGCGGAAGAGCATCATGGAGGAGATCCTGGTGGAGGAAAGCCCAGAAGTGGACAGTGCCAAGAGCCCCTGGGAGCCGGACGGCCTTCCCCTGCTGGAGTGGAACCTCTGCCTGGAGGACTTCAGAGAGGTGCTTCCAAGACCCTGGAAGGCATTGGTAGAGAATGCGCCTGCCTCGAACCAACAAGGGAGGCCCCAGCAGCCCCTCTTGCTCCATGGGCAAAGAAACAAAACCTCAGAGCTCAGAGAAAGTGATCTCTTGGGTTATTTTATTTTTTATTTTTTATTTTTTTGAGACAAAGTCTTACTCTTGTTGCCCAGGCTGGAGTGCAATGGCACGATCTTGGCTCACTGCAACATCTGCCTCCCGAGTTCAAGCGATTCTCCTGCCTCAGCCTCCCAGGTAGCTGGGATTACAGACATGTGCCACCACACCTGGCTAATTTTTTTTTTTTTTTAGGCAGAGTCTCACCCTATCACCCAGGCTGGAGTGCAGTGGCGTGATCTCGGCTCACTGCACCCTCTGCCTCCTGGATTCAAGCGATTCTCCTGCCTCAGCCTCCCCGAACAGCTGGGACTACAGGTGCATGCAAGCACACTCAGCTAATTTTTGTATTTTCAGTAGAGATGGGGTTTCACTATGTTGGCCAGGCTGGTCTCGAACTCCTGACCTTGTGATCCACCCACTTCGGCCTCCCAAAGTGCTGAGATTACAGGCGTGAGCCACCACACCAGGCCAATTTTGTATTTTTAGTGGAGATGGGGTTTCACCATGTTGGTCAGCCTGGTCTTGAACTCCTGACCTCAGGTGATCCACCCGCCTCAACCTCCCAAAGTGCTGGGATTACAGGTGTGAGCCACCATGCCCGACTGGGTTACCTATTTTTGTCTGGGGTGCCCAGGAAGGGGGCCTACTCTCTGACCCTGGGAAATCTTGGAGAAGGGGTTCATGGGTACAGATTTCTGAGGTCGGCCCCGGGCTCCCACCAAGGGCACAAGGCACCCCCGACAGCTCTCCATGGCTGCATTCCCTGCTGGTTCCTGGTCCCCTGCCACTCATCCCCATGTCACCATACCCTTCACTAGAGGACACAGAGAGCCTTGGTGTCCTGGTGCAGAATGGTGCCATGACCTTGCCAGGCAGTGATGGTGCTCCCTGATGAGAACCAGAGAGAGGATGCGCTGATGAGGCTCAACAGAGCAGCCCTGGAGCTGTGCCAGAAGCCAAGGCCACTGCAGTCCGACCTCCTGCACCAGATGTGGTAGGCGCCCTGCCGGGAGAGCAGCCCCATCGCCTTCCCTCTGTGGCATCCGCAGGGGTCCCGGGCAGGCAGTCCTGGGACTCCAGGGGTTCGGGCTTCCCTTGAGCTCGGGTTGCTAGAGCATGCTGCAAACGTTCCACGCTCTGGAGCCCTGCAGTGCCTGCTGCGCACTGGACAGCAGTCACAGCAGGGCAGACACCTTATCTTTTATTCTTCCTCTTTTTTCCTTGTTCCTTCTCAATGAGCAGAGGAATGAAAAAAGAAAACTCCAGAGGGCAGAGAGAAGAGGGGGGCAGATTCCGTTAAAAGCTTCACCTCTCTGCTGTCCCCCTTCCCAGAGCCTGTTTGGAACTTACTTGTATAGACGTGGGGTCCTTTTCAAGGCCCTCAGGACAAGCCCCAGGAGCCTTATGCTGGAAGTCTCATGCAAGGTTCAGCCCCTCCAGTGGGACTGGGCCCAAGTCTGGCCACGGCCTCAAGCCCTCTGAAGTAGGACTGAGTTCATGCAGGTCTTCTAACCCTAGTCCTGGGCCATTTTTTTCTTGGCTGCACACAAGGCAAGCCAAAACCCCATCCAAGCACTTGCCCTGCCGGGGAACAGTGAGGATGCTGGCTGCTCAGGGCTGTGGCATGTCCATGGCAGCTCCTGGCACCAGGGTCTTTGAAGAGAGGGACCCAAGCGTCTGCAGGTTCAAGGACAAATGAGAAGTGATGGCATTTCTCCACTATGTCTTGCCCTGTAGTTTGCAGCTGTGGCGAGAGGTGATTGATAGCCTGGTGAGCCATTCCCTGTGGCTGAGGGCTCTGCTGGGCCTGCCTGATAAGGAGACCATCTATTTGAATGTGCCCGAAGAGCAAGGTCAGATCTTGTGCAACCAACCACACCTCTGCGTAGCCCTCCCCAACTCTCTGAATGGACGGCAGCAGTGCCTGGGCCAGTCATACTCCTGTGGTAGAAGTTCTGCTAGGTTGAGACCATGGAGTGGGTCCTTTCCCCCTTCTATCAGCTGCCAGGATGTGGTACCCAGAAGCTACCCTTAGTGACCACATTGGTTTAGTAATCCCAGCAAAGTTAAATGACTTATCCATGGCCATTCATGGCAGAGCCGAGACCAGAACCCAGGCACCACAGTCCTGTTTCATGAAGCCGCATGCCTGCCAGGGCTCAAGGCTATTACCCTTTCTTTGCTTTCCACCTCCCCTCAAGCCTCCTCACTAGGCTGGGGGCCTGCCACATTTTCTTCCACCCACCTCCCTTAGATCAAAAGTCACTTCCCATGATGGAAGTGAAGGTGCCTGCCGGGAAAGTTGGGAAGGAGGAGCGGAAAGGAGCAGCCCAGGAAAAGAGGCAACTGGGGATCAAAGACAAAGAGGACAAAAAAGGAGCCAAGCTGCCCGGGAAAGAGGCATGCGGGGAGTGGGCTGGGCCAGGCGGGGCTGGGGAGGGGACTGGAGGGGCTGTGGAGGGGACTGGAGGGACTGTGGAGGTGGGGGCTGCGGAGGTGGGGGCTGTGGAGATGTGAAGGTGGGGGATGCGGAGGTGGGGGATGCAGAGGTAGGCATGTGCTCAGGCTCTCCCAGTGAACTGCTGTTGAGGATGTCCTGGGCCTACCTCTGGAACTCCTGAAAGCTGTGTGTGTCTCCCTCTCCCAGCAGGACCGTCCCAACAGCAAGAAGCACAAGGCAAAGGACGACAAGAGAGTCATAAAATCTGCAAGTCGGGACAGGTTGTCCTTGGAAGACCCTACCCCTGACATCATCCTCCCTTCTCAGGAACCCACAGACCCCCTGGTCATGGAGAAATACACTCAGAGGCTACACACTGAGGTGAAGGGAAGCGCCCAGCAGCCACTCCCCTGCTTCCCACCTGCCTCATTCATTCCTTTAGTCTGCAGACAATAAGTGCCCACTCCATCATGGTGGAGGCAGAGCTGCTTCAGGAAGGGCATCCTCATGGGTGAGACAGACCGTATGAATAAGGAATGCGCCTAACATGTTAGGTGATGGGCATGGTGGGAAAGAGAAGATAGACCAGGTGGGGAAGGGAGGCACGGAGGCCTCAGTGAAGAGGGAACAACCCACAAAGACTTGAAGGGAGAGGAAGGGTGGCCAAGTGGACATCCAGTGAAGAGTGCTCTAGGCACGGGGAGCAGCTGAGGCAGAAGAATCACTTGAACCCGGAAGGTGGAGATTGCAGTGAGCTGAGATCGTGCCACTGCACTCCAGCCTGGGTGACAGAGTGAGACTCCGTCTCAAAAAAGAAAAAAAAAAATCGACGTGTTCTGATAGGCTTTAGAAAAGTGGCTCTGGCTGCCCTTTGCAGAACAGACTGTAGGGGAACAGAGTGGAAGGAAGCCCTTCTCTTTCTGCTGCTTCCACTTCTTCCCCATTAGGTGCATCCTTGGGAGATGCGTTCCTTGGGAGAACACCACGTAGGGTGCATTTCCATCAATTGTAAGGGTTTTGAAGGACTAGAGAGACTTCATCCTAATCTGTTCTTAAGTAGCAGGTCCTTAGAGATTCACCCAGGTTTTCCTTTTTTTTTTTGTTACTGTTGTTTGTTTTGGAGGGGAGGCCCACGAGCCATGTTCAATACGTCAGTGTGTCTAACGGCGCCTGTCTTCCATTGTGGACCATTGGGGATGTGGGATTACATCAGGCGTTGTGGTTAACTCCAGATCTCATTTGATCAGAAGTTCATTTGCCGCTGGTGACATCACTAAGATACCTGATGGTTGATGGGGTCTAGAAAGTAATTAAAGGGCTCTGAGGACCCCTGGGCGTCAATGCTTCCATAGCTCTTTGATACTAAGAATCAAATTGCTGGCCAGCTGAGGTGGCTCATACCTGTAATCCCAGCATGTTGGGAGGCCAGGGTGGGGCAGATTGCCTGAGCTCAGGAGTTCGAGACCAGCCTGGGCAATGTCGTGAGATCCTGTTTCTACTAAAAGTACAAAAAATTAGCCAGGTATGGTGGCGCATATCTGTAGTCCCAGCTACTTGGGGGGCTGAGGCACAAGAATCGCTTGAACCCAGGAAGTGGAGGTTGCAGTGAGCCAAGATCATGCCACTTCACTCCAGCCTGGGTGACAGAATGAGACTCTTATCTCCAAAAGAAAAAAAAAAAAAAAAAAAAAGGAGAGCAAAAGAGAGAGAGAATCAACTTGCTGGCCAGGCAGCGGTGGCTCACGCCTGTAATGCCGGCACTTTGGGAGGCCCAGGCAGGTGGATTGCTTGAGCCCAGGAGTTCAACACCAGCCTAAACAACACAGGGAGATCCCATCTCTACAAAAAAGTACAAAAAAAAGAAAAATAGCTGGGTGCGGTGGCGCACACTTGTAGTCCCAGCTACTCAGGAGGCTGATGTGGCAGGCTCATCTGAGCCCAGGGAGGTCGAGGCTGCAGTGAGCTGTGATTGCACACTCCAGCCTGAGCAGCAAAGTGAGACCCTGTCTCAAAAACAAAGAATCAACCTGCCTGGGCTTGTATGGTTCAACTCCATTAGAGGGCTTAGTCCCAGAGATCTTTCAGTATGTGGATCTGTTAACTTACAGGAAGGAAAATTGGTCTTCAGGAGCCAGAGTAGAATTGGGGCTGAGCCCAGGCCTATCCCAAAGGGCTAAGTGGGCCCCGCTCCACAGGCTCCCTGGAGTTGCCCCTTTAACAACTCAGGTCTAGTGCTTCCATATGCCAAAGGTGCCAGTACAAGACCACCTCCCCAGACTGGTTTGAATAATAAAACTGCAAAAACAGTCTGGCTTACGCCTATAATCCCAGCACTTTGGGAAGCCAGTGCAGATGGATTGCTTGAACCCAGGAGTTCAAGACTAGCCTGGGCAATCTGGTGAAACCCCATCTCTGCAAAAAATACAGAAAATTAGCCAGGTGTGGTGGTGCACACCTGTAGTCCCAGCTTCGTGGGAGCCTGAGGTGGGAGAATCACCTGAGCCAGGGAAGTCAAGGCTGCAGTGAGCCATGATCACACCACTGGACTCCAGCCTGGGTGACAGTGTGAGATCCTGTCTCAAAAAAAAAAAAGTCTGCAAAACCAAAAATTCTTTCACAAGCACTTTGGTTGAACCTGTGAAATTCTTTCACAAACAACTTGGGCTTTTCCCCCTCTCCCCTCTCCAGCTGTTCTCTCATGGCACAGTTGATATATAGGTGCTTCCCACAGAGCAAATCCTGCCTGTGATGTCCTGTTCTTCTAGGTCCATGGGCTGCTGGACACCCTGGTGACCGACCTGATGGTCCTGGCTGACGAGCTCAGCCCCGTAAAGAATGTCGAAGAGCATTTGCGTCTCTGCAGGTGACTCTCGGGCCCAAGCAATCTTCTGGAAAATGGGTTAATCAATAAATTTATTGTGCCTCTGTGTCTTGCATGTTGGATCCTGGCTAGGTCAGCTTCTGGCCCAGGTCCTCCCGTGTCCCATCTGCCCTCAGATCCCCTCTTGCCAGCAGCGCCAGAGCCCTCCAGCAGGAGGAGAGACAGACATAGCTGGGGAGGTGATGTGTGGGCTGCCGAGCAGAAGAGCAGGTGGTAGCAAGACAAGGAGTGAGTCGGGTGACGGGACACAGTGCGTCACCCCTGGTAGTCTCTGCCTCTGGCTTCCTTGGCCCACACTTTTAGGGTGATGCTTCCTGGAGCCAGGTCTTCCTGACGTGTCATCACCAAATATGACAAAGTGTGAGACAAGGAGTAGAACTAGACCCACGGGACCTGGCTCCCTGCCATCTCCCCTCTTCAGCTGGGTCCCAAGGCCCCAAGCCAGTCCCTGAAGATCATGCTGACCGCACCTCCAGCTCTAGAGGCCACATCACCTTGTAATTTTGGGGTCTAGGCTGCCTTATCCCCCTCCTCATCTCAGACCATCTGGCCTTGGGCCATCTTTCTGCCTTAAAAACAGCTGCTGATCTTCATGCTACCTCACTTGCTCAGGGGAACAGGAAACAGGCTGGAAATGGCTCTCGGAACAGTATTGTCAGCTCAAACTCAGACCCGTCATTGTCTCCTTTCAGTCATAACCATTTGGGGCTGGGCTCCCCATGTGAACAGCACTCCAGGCTCCCAGAGTTTGAAGAACAACTTTGGTTTTTGGGTGGGTAGGCGTCCTTAAGTGAGCCTCAGGCATCCTCCAGTTGAGATGCAGGAGGAGGAGGATGGAGAGAGCAGGACTCTGACTCTGTGTGGGAGAGGCAGGGAGGGGGCTGTGCTAGAGTCCTGATGCCCTCCTCCCCCAGAAGACAGGGGCTTCACCAAAGGGCCAGCCCCAGGAAATAGCCCTGCCCTCTGCTTTAACGTCCTCCTGGCCCAGAGGAGGAAGGGGAGGAGTGTGGTGGGGGTGTTGGAGCCCCCCTTCTTTTCTGCTGCAGAGGCAGGGGAAGGGTTAACTCAAAGCAGCGGGTCTTCAGCACTGGCTCCAGATCTGCACTTCCTGGGGGCAGCCAGGAAACAGGCCTCCCACCTCTCAATGCACCACCTGCCCAGCCAGCAGGAAGGGGTTAACCTGCCCTGCGCTTCCTCCTGTGTCCTGTTACTGCTGAGGCAGACCTGCCGGGCCAGCTGAGCAACTTTCCTCCCGAGTGCTGCCAGGCGCTGGCTAGGAGGCAAACGCATGAGGGAAGAGCTGCTACCCATTCCAGGGACCCTGCTGCTGCCCCTCTGAGGGGTCCATGCCTCCTGGGAGCAGGTGGGTCTCTGGGACAAGGGTCCATGGTGGATGGCTCTGGAGACGTTCCCGAGGCTGTGCCATTCCCCTGCCGCACAGGTCGGAGGGTCACCGCAGAGGCTACTCAGGCCGGGGCTGGGGCCGAGGGAGCCTGCACTGGAGGTAAGCTTCCTCCCTGGCCCCCTCCCTAGTAGTGGCGGCCTGAAGGTGGGGGTTGGTGGGAAGCAAAGAGTGGGCTTGGGGCTTAGTTTCTTTCCCAGGTGCGAGGGAGGAGGCTAAGCTGTAGAGGACCTAAGGGCTTCTTTCTTGCCACCCCTCCCTCCCTGTAGCACCCAGAAAGGGACTCAGGGCCCCCTCCCCATCCCATCCTGGAACTCGGGATCTTTGGTGGCATTCCTCATAGATTCCTTCTGCACATCTCTGCGTTTCCTCTTCCTCAGCCCCTCATGCTCACCTCTAGCCTCAGGGCCGCCCCTCCCCTACCCCACACCTCCCATGCCCCCAGGATACAGCTATTCCAGGGCTGATAGAGTGGCCAGAAGCTTACAGCTCAAGCTCAACTCATGTCCCTACAGCGTTAATAAGGGCACTGTCATTCCCTACTGCTCAGGCTGGACTTGATTTGGGGGCAGGGGCTGGAGCCCGCCTTAGCAGAGGACGGGAAGGGGGTGCGACGGGCTGGTGGGTGCACAGACTTTGCACAAACTCAGGCATGTGTGACTGGACAGATCTGGGTTCTTCCATCTCTCTGAACCCCGTGATGGGGATGAGCGATCTGCATTTTTCGGTCCTGACTTTTGGGAAACACTCCAGGTCCCCCCACCTGCAGGTCCTGAGAGGAGCAGCCCCTCCCCACTGCACAGTTCTCCTTGGGACCCTGTATCTAGAGAGCTGATACTCTGTGCCCATCCCACCCCTGCTGTCCCTGCTCCCATCCCCCCAGCCACCTCCCTCCTCTGCCCTCTCTCTCATCTCTGAATTGGCCTCTCAGGCCCTGCCTTCTCCGTGCCCTTCCCTCCACCTGACAGGGTCTGGCTCAAGGTCACTGCAGTAATTCCATACCCAGCTGCCCAGGGCTGCCGGCTACCGCCACCACTGCCGCCTTATCAGCCGCTGGGTTTCTGTTTCACTCCCTTTTATTTCTGGGCATATTGTGTTCGATAAAACCCTTTGCTTGTAACACTGCTGGCAGTGCTCCCAGCTGCTCCCTCCCGCCTTCCTTTCCTCCTCCCCTCTCTGTGCTCTGGCAGCCTCACCTTGGCCCCTCTTCCTCCCACCTTGTCCTCTCAAACTCCGGAGAAGGAAAGTCAAAGTGCCTCCCTTTGTCTCTGACCCTGCCCTTCCCCCAGCTCCTGCAGGGGTGTGCAGAGAATGCCCACCTTCTGGGAGAAAGGTCCAGACAGGGCCGCTGGGCCCATACCAAGAGTTCCCTCCCACTGAGGCTGGTGCTCCCACCTGGGCCAGGCAGGAGGGCCAGGGCAGCCAGGTCCAGGTAGGGCTCTGGTGGAGTCACAGTGCCCAACTGGTTCTGCTAGTTCCAGCGGCCAGCAGATAGGGGCGGCCAGCAGGGAGGGGCGAGCGCTGGGCGGGCTTTGGTGCGCACTATTTCCCATCTTCACTCTGCCACCTCCAGCCACGGGTTGGGGAGGTGAAGGCAGGTCTGAGTCACTAGCAAGGGGGAGGGCAGGAGTTAAACAAGTTGTGGCTGTGGCATCCCCACAGAAGGCCCGCCACCCGCTGGAAGGAAAGACAGCAGACAAAAGGTAGGCCGCGCTGTGGGCCAGGCCCTCCACCTCGCTGGCTCCCACGGGATCCTATTCTCTGGGCTCCCAACAAAACCTGCCAGGACTTGTGGGGCTGCTTTGAACTGAGCCCAGCACTGGCCGGGTTGGGGTGGAAGGAGCGTGGAATTGGGTAGGGGAGGAGAGTCTCCTTTAGATTCCTGCTTCTGGCAGCATGGGGACCAGCTGGGGCATGGGCTGGGATGGACAGTGGAGTAGAGAGGTGTTTGGTGGGTGGGGCAGTTCACGGGTGAAGTGAGGCCCGGCTAGTGTGTGTGTGCATGCACATACCAGTGCGAGCGTGGGAGGAAGGGCAGTGGCCAGGGCATTCCTCTTTTGGTTTCTAACAGGGCCTTGGGAGGACCTTGGCCTGGGGTTGCATTCAGCAGCCAGCCTGGACCTGCGGCTGTGGGGAGGGAATTGGGCTGGCCCGGCTCCTCTCCCTGATGGGGTACCAGAGCTTCACCATGTGTTCAGGGCTTTGGGGCTTTGGAGAACCCAGACCGTTCCTACTCTCAGGGAGTTTCCATTTCAGCTCAGAAGGTGGGACTGAGACAGTAAAGCAATCCGATGAATTAATGGGTAACACTGACAGTAAGCATTGGATTAGTCTTCTGGAGACCTAGATGTTAGTCGAGGCTCTGCCACCCAAGTGACATAGGACATGGGCAGGTCACATCCCCTGTCTGACCTCAGGGATTTCAGTGCTTTCGTGTATACGTGGGGGTGGCACTGGTGGTGGCAGTGGCCAGATCTCTGAGGGGCAGCTTTCCTCAAATGATCCTTGCTCTCCTGCCTTCTGGCCCAGCTCACAGCATTTCTTCTGAGCTGTCTTCCCCAACTTGCTGGTTCACTCCTCCTCACTCTTCCCTTGGATCTTGGGTCTCAGCTCCGCCACCACCTCCTCCAGGAAGTCTCCTCTGATTTTCCTGGCTTGGGTCTTTCTGTGCTGCTCTGCACTCCCACACTGGACTGTGATTTTCTGTACCCTCTCAACTGAACGTGGGTGGACCAAGGCATGTGTTCTGTGCCTGGCACGGTGCCTGGCTCAGAAAAGGCCTCCAGGAAATAGGTGTTGAATGCATCAAACTACAAAAATTAACAAATGAGAAAAGTGAGCTGAGGAACTGGGAAGGATAGGTCTTAAGCTAGATCTCGCAGAAATAGAGGAGGTGGCCAAGCAGAAGCAGGGCAAGCGGGCATTCCTGGAATCCTGTTAGTGTGCCCCCATGAGGCCATGCCCTCTTAGGTGGAGCTTCCTGGGGTCATTTTGGTCCCCCACGTAGCAGCTCTGTGATCTCAGACAAGTCACTTAATATTACAGGGTCTCGATCTGTTGCCCAGGCTGGAGTGCAGTGGCACGATCATGGCTCACTGCAGCCTCCAACTCCTGGCCTCAAGTGGTCCTCTTGCCTTGGCCTCCTGAAGTCCTGGAATTACAGGCATGAGCCGACATGCTGGGCCCACTTAATGCTCTTTGAGCCCCACCATTCCCATCTGTGGATGGAGATAATGATAATAGCATCTTTGTGGTGTGACTGTGCAGATAGACAGATGAGCATGCAAGGCTACAAGTGCCTGCTGAATTGTAAGTGAAATAAGAATGTGTGCTGCTGAAGGATCTTCCTGGATGCAGGGACACTCTGGCCAGGCCTCATTTAGTTGGTCAGTCGCAGAGTGACCGGTGAGGTAGGCCTGTCCCCCTGAGTTCCAGGCTTTCTCTTCCTCAGCCCCATGTGGAACCCAGGGACACAGCCGCTCTGCTAAGAACACAGCAACCCATCCTTCGAGACTGTGACCTCGCCACGGTGGCCCTCAGCCCTCCACCTCCAGCGGGGGCGAGGGCCGCCCACCTCCAAGTCTCCAGCCATGACGACCTCCGCGCTCCGGCGCCAGGTGAAGAACATCGTGCACAACTACTCCGAGGCAGAAATCAAGGTGCGGGAAGCCACCAGCAATGACCCCTGGGGCCCCCCGAGTTCGCTCATGTCTGAGATTGCTGACCTGACCTTCAACACGGTGGCCTTCACTGAGGTCATGGGCATGCTGTGGCGGCGGCTCAATGACAGCGGCAAGAACTGGCGGCACGTGTACAAGGCCCTGACATTACTGGACTACCTGCTCAAGACGGGCTCCGAGCGGGTGGCCCACCAGTGCCGCGAGAACCTCTACACCATCCAGACGCTCAAGGACTTCCAGTACATCGACCGCGACGGCAAGGACCAGGGTGTCAACGTGCGCGAGAAGGTCAAGCAGGTGATGGCCCTGCTCAAGGACGAGGAGCGGCTGCGGCAGGAGCGGACCCATGCCCTCAAGACCAAGGAGCGCATGGCACTGGAGGGCATCGGCATTGGCAGTGGGCAGCTGGGCTTCAGCCGCCGCTACGGCGAGGACTACGGCCGCTCCCGGGGCTCCCCGTCCTCCTACAACTGTGAGTGAGCCCCCCGGCGTTTGGCTGGGATGGGGAGGTGGCCTGACTTCCAATCCTGGCTCTGCAAGCCGAGCCATGGTTCATAATACCTACCTCTGAGGGGTGTTACGAGGATTCAGACATAAGGAATGTAACGTGCAAGGCACAACATCCGGCACACGGGAGGTGCTCAACATGTCAGCTCAGATAATCATGTTGTTGATTCATTATGATTCGTTAGCTGCCTGATAGGATGGGTGATGGTGGAAGCATGGGCTTTGGAGTCAGAGAGCATTCTTTATTCTGCTTCCTCCAAGCTGTGTGAGCTGGGCAACCAGTTCTCTGAACCTCAGTTTCCTCATATGTCCAATGGGGACAGGTTCACCTACCTCCGTCGTTTGAACTGAGAATGAAATGAGACCAGGCAAAGGAATTCCCTCTATCCTGCGCCCAGACACATGGCATCCCCCTTCATCCCCTACCTGAGGGTAGCTGCCGAACAGTCCCTGACTCTCCTGCCCCTAGTGGTGGGGGCTTCCTGGATCTGAGGAGTACTCAGAATGGCCCTCCTTCCATAAAGCCCTTGACAATTTGCTGAGGGCTTTGAGGCTGTGACCTCATTGGACTACAAGCTCCTATCCTTGTACTCCCCTTCCCCCGCAAGCAGGATAGGGTCCGTCTGGAAGTCCAAGAGCTGGAGTCAGGAAACCTGGGTTCAAGTCTGCTTCAGGACCCTGGTCAGGTACCCTGTGGCTGCCTGTGCATCTGCCAAGGGACTGGAGCCATCCCACCGGGGAGGGATGGGGAACTTACAGTGGCTGGCACACTGCCTGGCCCACAGGGGCCTCCACGGCCTGTTGCTCCCCTCCTCTCAGTTCTCCTCCTTGAGCCTCAGCTTCCTGGCAGGCAGGGGGTGTGGGAGCTGCTGGGTAATGGCGTGGTCACAGAGCCATGATGGTCATTGCAGCCTCCTCTTCGTCGCCCCGCTGTACCTCCGACCTGGAGCAGGCCCGGCCTCAGACATCAGGGGAAGAGGAGCTGCAGTTGCAGCTGGCCCTGGCAATGAGCCGCGAGGAGGCAGAGAAGGTGAGGCTACATGGCTCCCGGCTGTGGTGGGGAGAGGATGGGCTAGGAGGGAGAGTGCCTGGGTGTCCCTCAGCCTTGACTCAGGCTCTGTCACTTGAAGCCTGACTCCTGCTCCCAAGGACAGCACAAGGCCCGTTCCTTTGGTTTGTCGCAGGCAGAGACTGCCTCCCTGCCTCTAGTCCTTTCCACTGGACCTGGGAAGGGTGGCAAGTGTGCAATTAGGGGCACATGGCATGTCTTGGGGGGCCTGCTACCACCTCATGGTGGGGGGTGGGTGCTCAGACGCTGACATATGCTGCCCCCCCACCAGCTGTCCTTTTGGGGAGACAAGGACGGGCCCCCGATATCATTATCTTTGCCGTTACCTCTGTGGATCCAGGAAGACCAGGCAGGAAGCAGCTGGGCCCCAGATAGGAGGGCGGTGGGAAACTCTCAGAGGATTCAGAAGCTAAAGATCAGTCTTCCTGATCTTTAAATTTCATTTCAGATGCAGGCAGTGAGAAGGCCACACTCACCCTGCTGAGGGGCAAACCGCCCGTGCACACTCGGGGTGGGCATCTGTCTCTCCATCCTCACGACCCAGGCAGGGCTATACTGCCCTTCCGGTCCTAGGATGGGGGTACAGGACCAAGCTCACCCCTCTCTTCCTCCGCAGCCTGTCCCCCCAGCCTCCCACAGGGACGAGGACCTGCAGCTGCAGCTGGCTCTGCGCCTGAGCCGGCAGGAGCACGAGAAGGTAGTGGGCAGAGCCCGCAGGGCCTCCTGTGCTGCTGCCGCTGCTGGTGGAGGTGCTTCAGGACACTAACAGGCTCCTCCCACTGCACGCGGTGGCCCTGCTGCTCCTAACCTCTCAGCTGCCGCCCACCCTGCACTCGCTCCTCGACTCCAACCTCGGGTGCACAGGTCCCGGGAGTCCTGGGCTGCTCATGCTCCTGACTCCTTCTGTGCCTTCTGCAGGAGGTGAGGTCCTGGCGGGGTGATGGCTCCCCCGTGGCCAACGGTGCAGGGGCTGCTGTCCACCATCGGCAGGACAGAGAGCTCGAGAGAGAAGAGAGAAAGGAGAAGGAGAAGCTAAAAACCAGCCAGGTAGGGAGTGGGCAGGACAGGGCCTAGGAGATGGGCTGAGTATTTGTAAAGAGAGAGCAGAGCAGTGCTTGGCATATAGTAAGCACTGAAGTGTTTATGAGATGAAATGGGGGTAGGGTGTCGTGGCCCTAGTCCCACACTGCAGGGGCTGGGGACTGAGCTGACAGCAAAGTGGGATGCAAAAGGATCCTGATTGGAGACCCCTGGATTGGGTTCTGGATTTCTGCCACTTACTCACTCTATGACTTGGGGCATGTCACTGTCATGGCCTCAGTTTCCCCTTCTGCACAGCGTGCTTGTTGGATAGTTCCAGCTCTGACATGTGAGGATTATGTGATACTGTCAATCAAGACTAGGGTGGCCCAAGCACATGGTGCTGAACACACCTCGGGCCCATGGATGGATTTTCCCCCCGTGGGGAGCGGGCAACTGCTGAGTGCATGGCTGCCCTCCAGAGCCACCCCTGCCGCGCCCAGGTGCTGTGGTCTTCTTTCCACCCATGTTCACTGTTGCCAGTTTCTCTCGGACACTGACCCAGGGAAGTAGGCTGGTTGAAAAACATCTGCCTTTGCCCTTCCTGCCCCTTCCTGCTGGCCTGAATTCTATCCCAGCTCTGCCTCTCCCTGGCTGTGTGACTTCAGGCAAACCCATTCTACCCTCTAGGCCTGGGCTGGCTCATCTATAAAATGGGTACATCACCTGCCCTACCTACCTCACAGGGTTGTTATGAAAAGCAGGTACTCTGTGGATGAAGAAACATTATAAACTGTAAAGCACTGTGCAGAAGAGAGGGATCCTGACTAGGTATCTGTGGAATGAATAAAGAGAATGAGCTGGCATTAGGCTGACAGGTCAGGGCCTGCCCTCCCTCCGAGCCCCGCCCACTTCTGAGCCCCGCTGCCTCTCCCCTCCACAGTCCTCCATCCTGGACTTGGCCGACATCTTCGTACCTGCCCCGGCCCTGCCCTCCACACACTGCTCTGCTGACCCATGGGACATCCCAGGTGGGCATGCAGGGCTGCAAGAGACTTCCAGGCTGGCCCCAAAGCGTCCTCCTTCCCAGACACTTGCTGGCAAAGTACCTCCCCCCAACACCTGAGTGTCACAGGGCAAGTCACTCACCACCATAGGCCTCCGAGGCTTGTGGGACAGGCTTTTGTAGCACGGGCTGGGGAGCATGTCTGTCTGAAGAGCTCAGCTCCTAGGAAATGCAGCAGATGTTCTCTTGCTGCACTCACTTGCTCAGCCCATCCCTGCCTGGGAAGGTGGCCTGAGTTGCCCATGCCTGCAGGTCCCAGCTTCTGGGGTCACTCACCAAATACGGGCTCCAGCCTGCTGGGTGGTTCTGAGGCCGCAGTCCCTCTGTGACATGGATCCCCTGACTCCCAGCTCGGGCTGGGTAACTGGGAACGGCCCTGGGTGAGGGCTAAGGGTGGGCCTGGGGTCATGTCTGTGCTGTTCCATTTCAGGTCTTAGGCCAAACACAGAGACCAGTGGCTCCTCCTGGGGGCCTTCTGCAGACCCCTGGTCTCCGATCCCCTCAGGAGCCATCCTATCCCGAAGCCAGCCCTGGGATCTGACTCCTATGCTGTCCTCCTCTGAGCCCTGGGGCAGGACCCCAGTGCTGCCTGCTGAGCCCCCCACCACAGACCCCTGGGCACTCAATTCTCCCCACCACAAACTCCTCAGCACCAGGGCTGACCCTTGGGGGGCCTCCATGGAGACCTCCGACACGCCTGGTAAGAAGAGGGCCAGAGGGTGTGAGTGAGGGGCTGGGGCACTTCCAGGTCCCCTTCCCTCCAGGGCCAAGGGGGCAGCAGATGCTGTTATGAGGGCAGCTTCCCTGGAAAGGGGTCAGACCAGTACCTGCCCTTTTTGCCATCCCATCTCCTCTCGCTCTCTCTCTTCGGCTAGCTGTAGGTGATGCCTCGGCCTTTGACCCATTCGCCAAACCTCCAGAATCCACAGAGACCAAGGAGGGGCTGGAGCAGGCCCTGCCTTCTGGGAAGCCCAGCAGCCCTGCGGGTGAGCAGGGCAAGGGGATGGTGCGGCTCTGGAGAACCAGGGGCCCACCCCGGGCGGCCTCTATCCTCTTCCTCCCACATCGGGCGCCAATCCCTCTCCCCACCAGCATTTCTATTGAGCTCTAGCATTTCTATTCCAGAGTTGGACCTGTTTGGAGACCCCAGCCCCAGTTCCAAGCAAAATGGCACGAAGGAGCCAGATGCCCTGGACCTGGGCGTACTGGGGGAAGCACTAACCCAGCCAAGCAAAGAGGCCCGAGCTTGCTGGACTCCCGAGTCCTTCCTGGGCCCGTCGGCCTCTTCCTTGGTCAACCTTGACTCGTTGGTCAAGGCGCCCCAGGCTGTGAAGACCCGGAACCCCTTCTTGACAGGTAGGACATCCCCCTGACCCAGGGGCCCCTGCTTTCAGAGCCCAGCCTCAGCCGGAGAGCTGCCTCTCCTTCCCCACTTCCAAAACCTCCTGGCATAGGATAGCGATCGGTACCCCGAGCCGCTCCAAGCCACTCTCGTTCCGCAGGTCTCAGCGCTCCGTCCCCCACCAACCCGTTCGGCGCAGGCGAGCTGGGCAGGCCGACGCTGAACCAGATGCGCACCGGGTCGCCGGCGCTGGGCCTGGCGGGCGGGCCCGTGGGGGCGCCCCTGGGCTCCATGACCTACAGCGCCTCTCTGCCCCTCCCGCTCAGCAGCGTGCCAGCTGGCGTGACCCTCCCCGCCTCGGTCAGCGTCTTCCCGCAGGCCGGAGCCTTCGCGCCGTCCCCCGCGGGCCTGCGGCAGCCGCTGTTGCCCACGCCCAGCTCAGCCGGGCCGAGGCCCCCGCCCCCACAGAGCGGCACCAACCCCTTCCTCTGAGCACCGCCCCGCGCCGGGCCGATCTGCGCCTGCGCCGGGCGCACCGCAGCCCCGCCTCCGGACCGGGACTGGGCGGGGCGGCAGTGCTGGTGGATCGCGGAGCCAGTGGCGGCTGGATTCCCGCGGCGGCTCCGGAAGCTGGACGTGGACCACGGTCCGGGAGCTAGAGACTGATCGCCCCCATAATAAAGACTGGAACGCTCGTTCTCAGCTCTCACCAAGTGGACTTTTTGCGGGGTGTGGCTGCCGGGTCCGGACCACAGCGTGGATCACCGGCTGCCGAGGATACTGCAGCTGCACAACGTGGGGTGCAAAGCTGCCCCCACTTCCTTTCCAGCTCCTCTCAACCCTCACTTCCATCCCCCGTCACCCTGGCACCTTCGCTTCCAGACGCTTCCAGGCTGTCACTCATTCGGTCATTTCATTCATTTATCACACATGGGCACTGGGGCTGAGCTAACAGCAAGAGACAATAGGCCTTTATTCCTATTTATTGGGTACTTACTGCTATGTGCTAAGCAGATCGGTTTATTTAATCCTTGCAACGACTCTCTGAGGTAGATAATATTGTTAATTCCTTGCAGGACCCCAGCTACATAATTTGTGGGGCTCAATACAAAATGAAAATGTGAGGGCTCCTTGTTTAAAATCGGGTGGAGAATTTCAAAACAGGGACAGCAGAGCATGAAACCAAGTGCAAAGCCCACCGAAGTGCGATTGCACAGGTCTCCCACCTCGGCAGCTGGCACTACTCCCATTTTTCAGGCGAGGAAACCGAGGCTCAGAGAGGTTAAATGGCATGCTCAAAGTCACAAAGCTGGGACGGGACGGGGCGGGGCTGGAATTCAAAGTCAGACAGTCTGGCTCCAAGGCCGGGAGCTCCCAGGCTGGGCCCCAGATTTAATTCAGCAAATATTGACTGACGGCTGTGGACAAAGTGCTGGGCTCACCTGGGAGGGATCCAAGAATGGCTAAACTAGAGCGCAGCAGGGTAGACAAGCCAGGGGCTTGTGATTCGGCTGTGGCAGGAGCCAGGTGCAGGAGCTCCTGGGCGCCTTTGCTTTACTGAGTCACCTTAAATCTAACTCTGCCCTCCCCCTTGCTTCACCAAGGCTGGCGAGAAACTCAGTCTCAGCCATGCAGAGGGAGCCAGACCCCTTTTGGGGGTTTATGTGGAGTCTGGGAAACAAAGGGTGGGGTGGAGCTTGGTACTTAATCCAGGAGGGGCCCCTATGGTCACCCTCACCTCTTTTTCTTCTCAGTGCTCCCTGATCACTGGACCACTGGACACTGATGTGTCCTCAGTGCTCAGGGCCTGGCTCTGCAGGCAACCTGCAGCTAGCCCCCATCCCCCTTTCAGTGACAAATGGCCTTCCACCAAAGTCGGTGAGTGGAGGGACACAATGGCACTCCCCTTCCTGAGGTGGGGGTAGGGGAAGGGAGCCCCACAGTGGCAGTTACAGACAGGATGGACAAGAACACCTGCTCAGGAGTCAGACTGACAGCGTTCAAAGCACTGTTCCAAGGGTTGACCCTGACAAGAATCACTCAGTAATAAGTGGTTATGCTCTGTGACCTGGAGTAAGTTCCTTACCCTCTCCATGTCTCTGCGCTTGTGTTTCCTTACTTGTCAAATGGGATCAGAAGTTTCTTCCTCATGAGGTTGCTCTGTGGACGCCCCCCAGGCCACTGTCCACTCAGCTCAGGGCCCACCCTCTTCAGAGACTGACCATGAGGCATGGACCCATCACGCCTTTCAATCCTGGTTTTGCCAAGCAATACCCGAGTGCAACATCCACCTATTAATACCTCTGCCACACCCAAACCTGGGACGATTCCATCCTTCTTGGAATCGTCACCCATTTTGGCCCTGCCACCCAGACCCTCTTCTTCTAAACTGGATCCCCCGAGGACTTCCAAGGGGAGAGCTGTTTTGTCTCCCAAAAAGAAGAGGTTGGGGCCAGGCGAGGTGGTTCACGCCTGTAATCCCAGCACTTTGGGAGGCTGAGGTGGGTGAATCACGAGGTCAGGAGATTGAGATCATCCTGGCTAACACAGTGAAACCCCGTCTCTACTAAAAATACAAAAGAATTAGTCAGGTGTGGTGGCGCACACCTGTAGTCCCAGCTACTCGAGAGACTGAGGCTGGAGAATCACTTGAACCTGGGAGGCGGAGGTTCCAGTGAACCGAGATCATACCACTGCACTCCAGCCTGGACGACAGCTCAAGACTCCATCTAAAAAAAAAAAAAAAAAAAAAAAAAGGTTGGTAGCCTTACTTCCTGTCTCCCTCCTTACAAGACCTCTCCTGCTGGGAGGTTGGTGCCGTAGGTCACTCTGTCTCCTCCCTGCCTGGGGCTGCCACTCCACCTCATTTCTGGAATGCTTCGGTCTTGGCTCATGGTCTTCTCATCCAGCTCTTACCTCAATTTCATGTCACTCCATTATCCAAGGACCTTCCTGCACCTTGACCTCTCAGTGACCCTCAGCATGGTCACACTTGGAGGCTTCTCATCACCCCAGATTCCTCTACATCCAAGGCAGGCTTCCAGCTCTCTGAACTTAACCTTGTTCCTTCTACCCAGAACATGTTCCCTGGAGCACCCGCTGGACCCTCTGGCTAGCCAACCCATCCAACAACACACCACAGCCCCTATTCTCAGAGCCACCCAGAACCATCATCTTTTCTATCTTGATGGCTTCCACCACTTTCTCTCAAATGAATCCTTCCCATCGAAATGTGTCTTAATTAGCTCCATCCATCTTGACAGTGTCTTCCCACCTTTCCCCTCGTGTCAAGCACCCATCAGCTCTCTCCGTCTCCCCTCCCTTTCCTCTTCCTCCTCAGCCCACCAGTCGACTTCTGCTCTCAGCCCGACTTCACTGGAACGACGCCCACTAAAGCACACCAATGGCCTCCATGTTGCTGAAGCCAGTGGACGTTCTTCAGTCCCAGCCAGGCTGGCCCCTCAGGAGTCTGACATGTAGACGACACTCTATCCTTCGTCTCTGGGGTACGGCCCTGTCTGGGTTTCCTTTGCACCCGGGTCGCTCCCCGTCTGTGTCTTTCACGGGCTCAGTCAAGCCTGGACCTGAGCCCTCTTCTCTCCTCCGGCTGCACAGTCTCCCTGCATCAGCTCCACACCCAGATGGTCTCCAGAGTCAAGACCCCCAGTCCTCTCTCCTGACAGCTCCTCCTCTGTGCTCCAGGCAGTGTCATCTCTGTCTCCATGTGCACATCTCAAACCCACAGGTCCAACAGTCAACCCCATGTGTTGTCCCCCCACCCCCACACCATGCCCTCTCTTCAGGGAATGGCCCCACCTTGCAAGTCACCCTGGACACCACCCTCTGCATCACTGCCAATCCTGATGCTGCTTCCTCCTCCACCGACCTTCAGCCCATGCCCTTTTCTGCATCTCCACTCCCCCATCTCCCCTGGGTGCTGCTAGAGCCTCCTATCTGCCCCTGCTGTCACTCTTGCCCCCTTCCATTTCATTCTCCACTGGGCAGCTGGTGGGATCTTTCCAAAATGCAAATCCAACGGGGTCACCCTCCTGACTAAAGCCTTTCAACAGCTTGCTTCTACTCGCATCAAAAATCCCCTTCTCTGGCTGGGCTTGGTGGCTCACACCTGTAATCCCAGCACCTTGGAGGCTGAGGCAGGCGGATCACTTGAGGTCAGGAGTTCTTGACCAGCCTGGGCAACATGGTGAAACCCCATCTCTACTAAAAATACAAAAATTAGCCAGGCACAGTGGTGTGTGCCTGTAGTCCCAGCTACTTAGGAGGCTGAGGCACAAGAATCACTTGAACCTAGGAGGTGGAGGTTGTAGTGAGCTGAGATTGAACTACTGCACTCCAGCCTGGGCAACAGAGCAAGACTATGTCTCAAAAAAAAAAAAAATGGGTTGGGCACAGTGGCTCAGGCTTGTAATTCCAGCACTTTGGGAGGCTGAGGCGGGTGGATCACCTGAGGTAGGAGTTTGAGCCTGGCCAACATGGTGAAACCCTGTCTCTACTAAAAATACAAAATCTGAGTTTAACCTCGTTCCTTCTAGCCAGAATATGTTCTTTGGCTAGGTACGTACCACCATGCTAATTTTTTTTTGTATTTTTAGTAGAGTTGGGTTTTCACCGTGTTAGCCAGGATGATCTCAATCTCCTGACATCGTGATCTACCCATCTCGGCCTCCTAAAGTGCTGGGATTACGGGCATGAGCCACCGCCCCCGGCCCCAACCTCTGGCCAACATGGTGAAACCCTATCTCTACTAAAAATACAAAAATCTGCTAGGTGTGGTGGAACACACCTGTAATCCCAGCTAACTCAGTAGGCTGAGGCAGAAGAATTGCTTGAACCCAGGATGTGGAGGTTGCAGTGAGCTGAGATTGCACCACTGCACTCCAGCCTAGGTGACAGAGTGAGACTCCATCTCAAAAGAAAAAAAAAAATCCTCTTCTCACAGTTCACAAGTCCCTCCAAGACCTTGCCCCTGCCCTCATCTACTCTCTGTCTTCCCTCTTCCTGCAGTTGCTCAGCCCAGACTCATGACAAGCTACAGGGCCTTTGCACAAACTGTTCCTCTGCCTCCTTCCCCAGCACTCCCCTGAGCGCCCTCCAAGTTCCCTCCCCTCATTCTGGCTACACAAATTGATTTCCTCAGGAAAACCTTCATCCGTCGCCCTTTCCATCAGATCGGGTCACTTGTTACGTTATACACCCCCAGACTTGTCACGTGGGTGTTTGTATGTTCATCGCTATGGGTGTTGAATTAGCTTCTGGCGCTCTCAATAGACTGTAAGCCATGTGAGGGCAGCAGCCTTGTCTCTCTCTGCCCGCCATTGTATACCCAGTGCCTTGCACAGTGGCAGGCAGCGGGCGGACACTTAATAAATATTGGCTGAATGTAGCCAATGAGGCCATGTGTAACCTATGAGAGGTAAGATGCGTACGTCAGTAACATTCGAGGAAGGCTTCCTGGAGTGGGTAGGATTTGAGTAGGACCTGGCGCTGAGGAGGCTGCAAAAAGCAAAGCTTGTCAGCTGATGGACCTGGCCAAGGCATGCTTTCGCCTTGGATTTCATTTCTCATTTGTAAAATGGGCAGGGGTTGGATAAAATGAGCTGAAGCTCTGGCATCCCACGGCCCTCCCTATTACCACGAGAAGGGCTATTCTCCCCAGACAGAGCCCAATTGTATGCACAGAATGGGTCCCCTCCAAGCCCAGGCTGCCTGATCTGCAATTCTGCGCTCGACCGCAGGGCGACGCTCGGAGACCAGCCACGCTGTCCCGAGTCCCGACGAAGACCCGCCCGCGGCTCCATGGTTGCCCGGCCCGCCCCTCGCAGCCTCCTGCCCGCCCTTCCTGTTCGTGGCGGCCGGGCCTGCTGCCCCAAGCAGCCATGCTGGGCGCGCGGGCCTGGCTGGGCCGCGTCCTTCTGCTGCCCCGTGCCGGTGCAGGCCTCGCCGCGAGCCGCAGGTACGGGCGGGCCAGTGGGTCCCTAGGGCAGTCCCTGCGCCTGCCTGTGACCCCAGTGGAGGGTCTTCCGGGCACCGGTCCCCAGTGTCTGCCTGGACCACCCCTGCATGCCTGGTCTTCCCCCACCCCACCTCCGATCTGCTCCTGAGACCTGGCCCTGGCAGTAAGCCCCTCCTCCCCTCCCCTTCCCTCCGCTCCCCTCCCCTTCCCTCAGTGCCGTGCCAGCTCCCCAGGGACTGTTGACACCGCCTCCAGGAAGCCTTTCTTGCACCTCAGTGCTGGATGCTGGGTCAAGGGCCTTTCTCCAGTAGCACCCTGCGCCCTGTCACAGCCCTTTATTGCGGCATGGAGCTTTCGTCATTTAGGTCTCCCCACAGTGCCCACTCCCTGAGGCCTCTGACTGCCTAGGTGTCCTGGGGTCTGGCCCGGGACCTGGCCCCACAGGAGTCCCAGCAGGTGGGCATTGAGTGAGGAAGTCCCCATGTCTGGTTTCCTTTGTTTGTCCCTCACCTGGCCCAGTCCCAGACCCTACAGATCTTGGCCCGTCCGGCCACCAACACTGGGTCACCTTCCGGTGGGGCCACACCCAGGCCTGCCAGAGAGATGCTTCCCTGCAACTGCTCCAGGAAGGGCCTGTGGAGGGGCCCAGGGAGGGGAAGGAATGGAGCCCCAAGAACCATTCTGCCCATTGTGACACGCCCTGACCTCACAGCCACCCTTCCCATCGCCAGGCCCAGGAGGCTGGGGGAGACTAACCTGGCAAGGAGCCCCCAATGAGCCACCTCTCCTCACCCCCCAAAAAACATAAGGGGGAGCACAAAGGCCACAGTCTCCCCCGTGGTTCAGAAAGGTGGGTTGGGCTGGGCGCAGGGGTTCTACAGGGGTGCTGAGTGGAATGGGGCAGGTGCTGGGGGGCCTGTGCGAAGGTGGGTGGAGGCCCCTGGCTTGCCTGACCCAGCGGTCCTCGCCAGGGGTAGCTCCTCCCGGGACAAGGACCGAAGTGCGACGGTCAGTAGTTCAGTGCCCATGCCTGCTGGAGGGAAGGGAAGCCGTCCTTCATCTACATCCCAGAGGTTCCCCAACCGCCTGATCCATGAGAAGTCACCATACCTTCTACAACATGCCTACAATCCTGTGGACTGGTGAGCACCAATCCTGGGGCCCTGCCTGGAGTCGCTGGGGTCCTAGGGCCCTCCCAAACCCCCTGGGCTACTGAGTGATGCGCCACCCTGCTGGGCCTAGGTACCCCTGGGGACAGGAAGCCTTCGACAAGGCCAGGAAAGAAAACAAGCCAATCTTTCTCTCAGGTAATGCTCCCATCTTCCCTGATGGGAGGGTGGGGGTTTGGTGCAGTGTGCACAGGGAGTGACAGTGGATGGGGAGGGTCCCCTTGGCCTGGTGGGTCTCCCAGGAGACTAGAGGCCAGGACCTCTTCCATCCAGCCAGGGTCATTTGGCCAGCCTCCCTCTGACCCATCGCTGGCCCCCTGACCTCTCCCTGTGGTCCTGTTCAGTGGGGTACTCCACCTGCCACTGGTGCCACATGATGGAAGAGGAGTCCTTCCAGAACGAGGAGATCGGCCGCCTGCTCAACGAGGACTTTGTGAGCGTGAAGGTAGACCGAGAGGAACGGCCCGACGTGGACAAGGTGTACATGACGTTTGTGCAGGTGAGCACCTCTTCTTGGGAGTGTACGAGCCACAAGGGCTCAGGGCGGCTCCCCTCACCCTCGCCCTCTCTCCACCAGGCCACCAGCAGTGGCGGGGGCTGGCCCATGAATGTGTGGCTGACTCCCACCCTCCAGCCCTTTGTGGGGGGCACCTATTTCCCGCCTGAGGATGGCTTGACCCGAGTCGGCTTCCGCACAGTGTTGCTGAGAATACGGGAACAGGTGGGTGTGCCTCAGGGAGTTGGGTGGGACCAGGGTGGGGGGCTAGGAAACAAGAGCCCCCTCCCCCAGCTGACCTCCAGGTGTGCCCCCACCACCCACAGTGGAAACAGAACAAGAATGCCCTGCTAGAAAACAGCCAGCGTGTCACCACTGCCCTGCTGGCCCGATCAGAGATCAGCGTGGGTGACCGCCAGCTGCCACCCTCTGCCGCCACCATGAACAGTCGCTGCTTCCAGCAGCTGGACGAGGGCTACGATGAGGAGTACGGTGGCTTCGCCGAGGCCCCCAAGTTTCCCACGCCGGGTCAGTGCCCCGTGCCTGCTTTGGCCTTCTGATTCCTGCACTGGTAGGGGACTTTCTGGCTCCTGGCTTCACCTGTAGCTTCCTGTCCTCCTGACTGGCAGTGACCTCCTTGCCCCTAGCCTGCCGGAGCTATCGGTGAAGACCTGACTGCTGGTCTTAGCAGTGACCCTCTCACCTTGACCTCTAGGTCCTTCTGTCCTCTGACTCGGTCAGAGGCTTGACTAATGACATTCTGGGCTCTGAGGGGACAAGTAACTTTCTGGTCCTTTGAGCCAATGATATTCTGACCTCTGGCTTGGCCTATGACCTTCTGTCCTCTGGGTTGACTGCTGACCTCTCAGCCTGTCCAGAGACTGCCTGTTGAGTGAACTCCCAGCCTCTGCCTGGCCCAAGGCCTGCTGCCCACCCCGATCTCCGTTCCTGCTTCTATTCTCTCACCCCATGTTCTTGGTGCCCCCACAGTGATCCTCAGCTTCTTGTTCTCCTACTGGCTCAGCCATCGACTAACTCAGGATGGCTCTCGGGCCCAGCAGATGGCCTTGCATACCCTGAAAATGATGGCCAATGGGGGCATCCGGGACCATGTGGGGCAGGTGACGGGCACTGGGTGTTCCCTGGAGGGCAGCAGGAGGCCGTGGGGCGGGGCAGAGGCTGGGACCGGCCTCCAGCTTTGCATCCTACCTGGCACAGGGCTTTCACCGCTACTCCACAGACCGCCAGTGGCACGTCCCTCACTTCGAGAAGATGCTCTATGACCAGGCACAGCTCGCTGTGGCCTATTCGCAGGCCTTCCAGGTGATCCCTGACCCCGGCCCAGAGAACAGGCATCTAACCCTGGCTGCCCCTCCCAAAGCCTTCCTGGTGATGGTGACTCTGCACCCTCAGTTCCCTCCCATGCACTCACTATCCAGGCTCCCCTCCCCCACCTGCCTCGGAGAATGTTGCCCCTTCCACCTGGGCCTCCCCAGTGGCCGCTCTTCACAGCCTCCTTTCTTCCCTTTCTTAGATCTCTGGTGATGAATTCTACTCTGACGTGGCCAAAGACATCCTGCAGTACGTGACTCGGAGTCTGAGCCACCGGGTGTGTGTCCATGGAGGCAGGCGAGCCTGGCTGCGGGAGGGGTCGGAGCCTCCACTGCCCTGTGGGCCGGGGCCAGCCAACTCTCCCCTCCCCACAGTCTGGAGGCTTCTACAGCGCAGAGGATGCAGACTCGCCCCCAGAGCGGGGCACGCGGCCCAAAGAGGGCGCCTATTATGTGTGGACGGTCAAAGAGGTCCAGCAGCTCCTCCCAGAGCCCGTGCTGGGTGCCACCGAGCCGCTGACCTCAGGCCAGCTCTTCATGAAGCACTACGGCCTCACGGAGGCTGGCAACATCAGCCCCAGTCAGGTGAGGACTTCTGGGGTCACCGGAGGGCCCTGGTGCCTGCCAGGCTTGTGAGCTAGCAGACAAAGGCCGTTCTCCTCAGGACCCCAAGGGGGAGCTGCAGGGCCAGAATGTGCTGACCGTCCGGTACTCGCTGGAGCTGACCGCTGCGCGCTTCGGCTTAGATGTGGAGGCCGTGCGGACCTTGCTCAATACGGGGCTGGAGAAGCTCTTCCAGGCCCGGAAGCATCGACCCAAGCCGCACCTGGACAGCAAGATGCTGGCTGCCTGGAACGGTGGGGCTGCGCGTCTGAGACCCAGCCTGTCGGTCGGATCCCCCTTCACAAAGCCCCTGTCTGTCAGGCACCTGCTAAATGCTCACGCTCCCTTTATTAGGGTTATTATTCTCAGTTGACAAACAGAGGCTTAGGGAGCTTGCATAACCTACCCAAGGTGACGCCCAAGGGCTGAGAACCCCACCGTGCCTGGGAACGCCCACCGTGCCTGGCTTTGGAGGCCAAGGTCTTAGGGCTCAGCCGTGGCTCCAGGGAGGAGTTGGGGCCTGCGGCGTCAGGGTGGACATGCCGAGAGGGTCCTGGCCAGCTTCTCACCACTACTTGTCTCTCCTGCCTCCAGGCTTGATGGTGTCAGGCTATGCTGTGACCGGGGCAGTCCTGGGCCAAGACAGGCTGATCAACTATGCCACCAATGGTGCCAAGTTCCTGAAGCGGCACATGTTTGACGTGGCCAGTGGCCGCCTGATGCGGACCTGCTACACCGGCTCTGGGGGGACTGTGGAGCACAGGTTGGGGGCTGGGTAGAACGGGAGGGTCGTCTCCCCACACGTCCCCAGCCTGCCTCTGCCTGACTTCTCCCCTCCGTGTGGACTCCAGTTCTGGCTCTGCCAGGTGCTTGCTGTGAGTTCGTAGCCTCCCTGGGCCCATTTCCTCATCCGGGAAGTGGGCTGATGGCACGTGCCTGGGAGGGTTCATCGGGAGGGTTCAGTGAACACATGCGTGAAAGGGCCTCCTCTGGGAAAGGGCCTCTCCCCAGCCCCTCCCCTAATGCCTGTCCCCCAGCAACCCACCCTGTTGGGGCTTCCTGGAGGATTACGCCTTTGTGGTGCGGGGCCTGCTGGACCTGTACGAGGCCTCACAGGAGAGTGCGTGGCTCGAGTGGGCTCTGCGGCTGCAGGACACGCAGGACAGGCTCTTCTGGGACTCCCAGGGTGGTGGCTACTTCTGCAGTGAGACTGAGCTGGGGGCTGACCTGCCCCTGCGTCTGAAGGACGGTCAGTGGGGGTGCAGGGCTAGTCTGGGGTCCTGGGAGGTGTGAGTGCAGCGTGGGTGATGAGCTGATGTGGGCAGGAGCCCTCCCGGCTTCGTGTCTCTGCTACTTATTAATGGTGTGATTTTTGGCTGCTGTGATATTTCTGAGTCTCAATTTCTTTTTTTTTAATAGTGACAGAGTCTTGCTATGTTGCCCAGGCTGATCTTGAACTGGGCTCAAGTGATCCTCCCACCTCGGCCTCCCAAAGTGCTAGAATTACAGGCATGAACCACTACACTCAGCCTCGGTTTCGTTTCCCTTTTCTTTTCCCTCCCTCCCTCCCTCCCTTTCTCTTTCTTTTCTTTCTTTTCTTTCCTTTCTTTCCTTTCTTTCCTTCCTTTCCTTCCTTTCTTTCCTTTCTTTCCTTTCTTTCTTTCTTTTTCTTTCTTTCTTTCTTTCTTTCTTTTCTTTCTTTCTCTCTTTCTTTCTCTCTTTTTCTTTCTTTCTTTCTTTCTTCTTTCTTTCTTTTCTCTCTTCCCTTCCTTCCCTTTTTTTTTTTGAGACAGGGTCTCACTGTCACCCAGGCTGGAATGCAGTGGCACAATCTTGGCTCACAGCAACCTCCGCCTCTGGGCTGAATCAGTTCTCCCACCTCAGCCTCCTGAGTAGCTAGGACTGCAGGATTCTTTTGTAGAGATGGGATTTCTCTATATTACCCAGGCTGATCTCAAACCACTGGGCTCAAATGATCTGCCCACCTCGGCCTCCCAAAGTGCTGGGATTACAGGAGTGGTCAACTGTGCCTGGCCAGTTTTTTTTTTTTTTTTTTTAAA
>CAUYLG010058519.1:0-50496 GCA_963573385.1 Cacajao melanocephalus
GTGGTGTTTGATTTTCTGTTCTTGTGTCAGTTTGCTGAGAATGATGGTTTCCAGATTCATCCATATCCCTACAAAGGACACAAACTCATCATTTTTTTATGGCTGCATAGTATTCCATGGTGTATATGTGCCACATTTTCCCTGTCCAGTCTATCGTCAATGGGCATTTAGGTTGGTTCCAGGTCTTTGCTATTGTAAACAGTGCCACAATGAACATACATGTGCATGTGTCTTTATAATAGAACAATTTATAGTCCTTTGGAATATACCCAGTAATGGGATTGCTGGGTCAAATGGAATTTCTATTTCTAGGTCCTTGAGGAATCGCCACACTGTCTTCCACAATGGCTGAACTAATTCACACTCCCACCAACAGTGTAAAAGTGTTCCTATTTCTCCACATCCTCTCCAGCATCTGTTGTCTACAGATTTTTTAACAATCGCCATTCTAGCTGGCATGAAATGGCATCTCAATGTAGTTTTGATTTGCATTTCTCTAATGACCAGTGATGATGAGCATTTTTTCATATGTTTGTTGGCCTCATATATGTCTTCGTTTGAAAAGTGTCTGTTCATATCCTTCTCCCACTTTTGAATGGGGTTGTTTGTTTTTTTCTTGTAAATCTGTTTTAGTTCTTTGTAGATTCTGGATATTAGCCCTTTGTCAGATGGGTAGATTGCACAAATTTCTTCCCATTCTGTTGGTTGCCAGTTCACTCTAATGATTGTTGCCTTTGCTGTACAGAAGCTCTGAAGTTTAATTAGATCCCATTTGTCTATTTTGGCTTTTGTTGCCAATGCTTTTGGTGTTTTAGTCATGAAGCCCTTACCTATGCCTATGTCCTGAGTGGTTTTGCCTAGAATTTCTTCTAGGGTTTTTATGGTGTTAGGGCTTATGTTTAAGTATTTAATCCATCTGTATCTAGTTCTAGTGTAAGGTGTCAGGAAGGGGTCCAGTTTCTGCTTTCTGCACATGACTAGCCAGTTTTCCCAACACCATTTATTAAACAGGGAATCCTTTCCCCATTGCTTGTTTTTGTCAGGTTTGTCAAAGATCAGATGGTTGCAGATGTGTGGCGTTGCCTCCTAGGCCTGTGTTCTGTTCCATTGGTCTATATCTCTGTTTTGATACCAGTACCGTGCTGTTTTGATTACTGTAGCCTTGTAGCATAGTTTGAAGTCAGGTAGCGTGATGCCTCCAGCTTTGTTCTTTTTGCTTAGAATTGACTTGGCTACATGGGCTCTCTTTTGGTTCCATATGAAGTTTAAGGTGTTTTTTTCCAGTTCTGTAAAGAGGGTCACAGGTAGCTTGATGGTGATAGCATTGAATTTATAAATTACTTTGGGCCGTATGGCCATTTTCACAATATTGATTTTTTCTAATCATGAGCATGGAATGTTTTTCCATCTGTTTGTGTCCTCTCTTATTTCCTTGAGCAGTGGTTTGTAGTTCTTGAAGAGGTCCTTTACATCCTTTGTTAGTTGTATTCCTAGCTATTTTATTCTCTTTGTAGCAATTGTGAATGGCAGTTCGTTCTTGATTTGGCTCTCTTTAAGTCTGTTAATGGTATATAGGAATGCTTGTGATTTCTGCACATTGATTTTATATCCTGAGACTTTGCTGAAGTTGCTTATCAGTTTCAGGAGATTTTAGGCTGAGACAATATACAGTCATGTCCTCTGCAAATAGAGACAATTTGACTTCCCTCTTTCCTAATTGAATACCCTTTATTTCTTTCTCTTGCCTGATTTCTCTGGCTGGAACTTCCAATACTATATTGAATAGGAGTGGTGAGAAAGGGCATCCTTGTCTAGTGCCAGATTTCAAAGGGAATGCTTCCAGTTTTTGCCCATTCAGTATGATATTGGCTGTGGGTTTGTCATAAATAGCTTTTACTATTTTGAGATACGTCTTCTCGATACCTAGTTTATTGAGAGTTTTTAGCATAAAGGGCTGTTGAATTTTGTCAAAGGCCTTCTCTGCATCTATTGAGATAATCGTGTGGTTTTTGTCTTTGTTCTGTTTGTGTGGTGGATTACATTTAAAGACTTGCGTATATTGAACCAGCCTTGCATCCCTGGGATGAAGCCTACTTGATCATGATGGATGAACCTTTTGATGTGCTGTTGCAATCGGTTTGCCAGTATTTTATTGAAGATTTTTGCATCTATGTTCATCATGGATATTGGCCTGAAGTTTTCTTTTCTTGTTGAGTCTCTGCCGGGCTTTGGTGTCAGGATGATGTTGGTCTCATAAAATGATCTGGGAAGGATTCCCTCTTTTTGGATTGTTTGGAATAGTTTCAGAAGGAGTGGTACCAGTTCCTCTTTTCATGTCTGGTAGAATTTCGCTGTGAACCCATCTGGATCTGGCTTTTTTGTTGCTGATAGGCTATTAATTGCTGCCTCAACTTCAGCCCTTGTTATTGGTCTATTCAGGGTTTCGACTTCTTCCTGGTTTAGGCTTGGGAATTTTTCCATTTCTTCCAGGTTTACTATTTTATGTGCATAGAGTTGTTTGTAATAATCTCTGATGATGGTTTGTATTTCTGTGGAATCAGTGTTGATAATCCCTTTATCATTTTTTATTGCATCTATTTGATTCTTCTCTCTTTTCTTTTTTATTAACCTGGCTAGTGGTCTGTCTACTTTGTTGATCTTTTACAAAAACCAGCTCCTGGATTTATTGATTTTTGAAGGGTTTTTTGTGTCTCTATCTCCTTCAGTTCTGCTTTGATCTTAGTTATTTCTTGTCTTCTGCTAGCTTTTGAGGTTTCTTGATCTTGCTGCTCTAGTTCTTTCAATTTTGATGACAAGATGTTGATTTTAGATCTTTCCTTGCTTCTCATGTGGGCATTTATTGCTATAAATTTTCCTCTAGACACTGCTTTAAATGTGTCCCAGAGATTCTGGTACATTGTGTCTTCGTTCTCATTGGTTTTGAAAAACATCTTTATTTCTGCCTTCATTTCATTGTTTATCCAGTCAACACTCAAGAGCCAGTTGTTCAGGTTCCATGAAGTTGTGCAGTTCTGAGTTAGTTTCTTAACCTTGAGTTCTAATTTGATCACACTGTGGTCTGAGAGACTGTTTGTTATGATTTGCATTCTTTTGCATTTGCTGAGGAGTGATTTACTTCCAATTATGTGGTCAATTTTAGAGTAGGTGTGATGTGGTGCTGAGAAGAATATATATTCTGTGGATTTGGGGTGGAGAGTTCTGTATGTCTATTAGGTTTGCTTGGTCCAGATCTGAGTTCAAGTCCTGGATATCCTTGTAATTTTCTGTCTCATTGATCTAATATTGATAGTGGAGTGTTTCCTTTCCCAATGGAATTACACTGGAACTTTCACCACATACCACTTGGCTAGATGCGTGTGGATGTGTTTCTAGGCTCTGGATTCTGTCTCATTTATTTAGCTGCCTAACAATATTAAAGACTTTAACACTCTTTAAAGAGTGTTAAAGTCTCCCACTATTATTGTGTGGGAGTGTAAGTCTCTTTGTAGGTCATTAAGAACTTGCTTTATGTATCTGAGTGCCCCTGTATTGGGTGCATATATATTTAGGATCATTAGCTCTTCTTGTTGCATTGATCCTTTTACCATTATGTAATGCCCTTCTTTGTCTCTTTAGATCTTTGTTGGTTTAAAGTCTCTTTTATCAGAGACTAGGATTGCAACTCCTCCTTTTTTTGCTCTCCATTTGCTTGGGAGATCTTCCTCCATCCCTTTATTTTGAGCCTATGTGTGTCCTTGCATGTGAAATGGGTTTCTGGATACAGCACACTGATGGGTTTTGACTTTTTTCCAATTTGCCAGTCTGTGTCTTTTGACTGGGGCATTCAGCCCATTTACAGTTAAGGTTAATGTTGTTATGTGTGAATTTGATCCACCATTTTGATGCTAGCTGGTTGTATTGCCCATTAGTTGATGCAGTTTCTTCATTGTTGTCGATGCTCTTTACCATTTGGTATGTTTTTGGAGTGGCTGGTAGTGGTTGTTCCTTTCTATGTTTAGTGCTTCTTTCAGGAGCTCTTGTAAGGCAGGCCTGGTGGTGACAGAATCTCTCAGCAATTGCTTGCTCAGAAAGGATTTTATTTCTCCTTTGCTTATAAAGCTTAGTTTGGCTGGATATGAAATTCTAGGTTGAAAGTTCTTTACTTTAAGGATGTTGAATATTGGCCCCCACTCTCTTCTGGCTTATAGGGTTTCTGCCCAGAGATTTGTTGTGAGTCTGATGGGCTTCCCTTTGTGGGTAGTGTGACCTCTCTCTCTGGCTGCCCTTAGTATTTTCTCCTTAATTTCAACCCTGGTGAATCTGATGATTATGTGCCTAGGGGTTGCTCTTCTTGAGGAATGCCTTTGTGGTGTTCTCTATATTTCCTGGACTTGAATATTGGTCTGCCTTGCTAGGTTGGGGAAGTTCTCCTGGATAATATCCTGAAGAGTGTTTTCCAGCTTTTATTCATTCTCTCCATCACATTCAGGAACACCTACCAAAGGTAGATTAGGTCTTTTCACATAATCCCATATTTCTTGGATGCTTTGTTCATTTCTTTTCACTCTTTTTTTCTGTAATCCTGACTTCTTGTTTTATTTCATTGAGTTGATCTTCAACCTCTGATATCCTTCCTTCTGCTTGGTCAGTTCAGCTATTGAAACTTGTGCATGCTTTGTAAGATCTCGTGTTGTGTTTTTCAGCTCCATCAGATCATTTGTATTCTTCTCTAAGCTGTTTATTCTTGTTAGCATTTCATCAAACCTTTTTTCAAGGTTCTTAGTTTCTTTGCATTGGGTTAGAACATGTTCTTTGAGCTCAGAGAAGTTTGTTATTACCCACCTTCTGAAGGCTGTTTCTGTCAACTCATCAGATTCATTCTCGATCAAGCTTTGTTCCCTTGCTGGTGAGGAGTTGTGATCCTTTAGAAGAGGAGAGGAGTTCTGTTTTGGGGTATTTTCATCCTTTTTCTTGCACTGGCTTCTTCCCATCTTTGTGGATTTATCTACCTGCAGTCTTTGTATTTGGTGACTTTCGAATGGGGTCTCTGAGTGGACGTCCTTTTTGTTGATGATAAATTTATTTCTTTCTGTTTTTTAGCTTTCCTTCTAATGGTCAGGCCCTGCTGCTGTAGGACTGCAAGGTCCATTCCAGACCCTGCTTGCCTGGGGATCACCTGCAGCGGTTGCAGAACAGTAAGGGTTGCTTCCAGTTTCTTCTTCTGTTATCTTCGTCCTAGAAGGACACCTGCCAGATATCAGCCCGAGCTCTCCTTTACGAGGTGTGTCTTTGGATATATGGGGGTCAGAGAGCTGCTTGAGGAGACAGTCTGTCACTTATAGGAGCTCAAGTGCTGAGCTGTGAGCTCTATTGTTTCGTTCAGAGCTGCTGGGCAGGTACGTTTAAGCTGGCTGCAGTGGAACTCATAACCGCCTTTTTTCCCAGGTGCTCTGTCCTGGGAAGGTGGGGCTTTATTTATAAGTTCCTGACGTGCTGCTGTCTTTTTTCAGAGATGCCCTACCCAGCTAGGAGGTAGCCGAGTCACAGTCTGCCAGCAGAGGTGTTGCTGAGCTGCCATGGGCTCTGCCCAGCTGCTGTGTGAACTTCTTTGCAGTTTTGTTTATAGAGGTATAGTTAGAACTGCCTCTGTAATGGTGGACTGCCTCAGTAATGGCAGACTGCCTCAGTAATGGTGGACTGTGTCGGTAATGGCAGACTGCCTCGGTAGTGGCAGATTGCCTTGGTAGTGGCGGACTGCCTCAGTAGTGGCAGATACTCTTCCCCCTACAGAGCTGGACCGTCCAGGGTCCAGTTGTGCTTGCTGTGAAACTCTGAATGCAGAGTTTCAGATTGCTGGTCTTTGTGGGGGTGGGACCTGCCGAGCCAGATCACCTGGCTCCCTGTTTCAGCCCCCTTTTGTTCAGTTGAATGGGCGGCTCTGTCTCCCAGGCGTTCCAGGTACCAGTTGAAACGGCTGCCCAGATTTGTGTGAGTTTTTGTGCCAGTTGAAACAGCCATGCTGGAAACTCATGGTGCTTTTCAGCCAGGGAATCTCCTGGTCTGTGGGCAGTAATAACTCGTTTGGAAATGTGGTGATCACTCACCCTCTGTGATGTTCTCGCTGGGAACTGCACTCCAGAGCTGTTCCTATTTGGCCATCTTGGATCTGCTGCCCTTTTTCTCATTTTTTACAGGACTATCTTTTTAGTTTTGATTTGTAGGAGCTCTGTACATATTCTGAATATGAGTTATTCTTCAAATATATGTACTGAAAACATTTTCTCCTAATCTGTTGATTGCATTTTCATGTTAGTAACAGAGCTCTTTAATGAGCAGAAATCTTTCATGTTTATGAAGTCCAGTTCATAATTTTTTCTTTCATGCTTATCATTTTTGGTGTAAACAAAACCTCTCTAAGGAGTTTCATTTACACCAAAGTCTCAAAGGTATTCTCCAGTGATTTAATGTTTAATTGTAGCCCTATGATCTATATCAAAATAATTTTTATATAACATTGGAGTCAAGATTCATTTTTTTTCCATATGGATATCCAGTTGTTCTAGTATTGTTTGTTGAAAAGTTTCCTTTCCTGATGGAATTACACGGGAACTTTCATCACATACCACCCAGCTAGATGTGTGTGGATGTGTTTCTAGGCTTTGGATTCTGTCTCATTGATTTAGCTGCCTAACAACATGCTGGTCCCCTTTGTCCATTCTTTCTCTTTTCCAGGTTTCAGTGACACATGGTCTGAAAACATTAAATGGGAAATTCCAGAAATAAACAATTGATAAGTTTAAACTGGGTGGCAGGATGACTCGTGCTCTCCCACCCCATCCTTTGCCCAGCGTATCCGTGGTGTTTGCACCACCACCCACTCAGTCGCTTAGCAGCCATCTCAACTCTCAGATCAATTGTCCTGATATCACAGTGCTTGTGTTCAATCACCCTTATTTTACTTGATAATGGCCCCAAAGCACAAGAGTAGTGATGCTGGTATATTTTTATAATTGTTCTATTTTAGGATCATTTGTTTTTGTTAATCTCTTACTGTGCCTGATTTGTAGGCTAAACTTCCTTATGTGTAGGTAGGTACAAGAAAAAACAGAGTATATATATAGGGTTTGGTACCATGATGGTTTCAGGCACCCACTGGGGGTCTTGGAGGTATTTTCTGTGGATGAAGGGGGATCATGGTCTCATAATAAAATAATTCCTGTTGCTTTGCAGTACTGTTTGAAGTCAAGCAGCCCAAGTCAGCAATGGTGTTTATCTTCAGCATGCTTGGGTTGGTCATTTCAAGTCCTTATATTTCCATGTAATTTCTTAAACAGCTTTATTAAGATATAACAATTGACATACAATAAACTTATTTATTGTATCTTAAGTGTACAGTCTGGTAAGATCCAACATATGTATACAACTGTGAAACCATCACCTTTATCAGGATAGTGAATATATCCATCATCCTCGAAAGTTTTCAAGTGCCTCTTTCTAATCTCTACTTTTCTCCCTTCTCCTTTTCTCTAGGCAGACACTTATCTGCTTTCTATGCTACATATTAGTTCGTCTTTCTAGAGTTTATATAAATTGAATCATACTGTCTCTCTTTTTTTGGTCTGATATCTCACACCCAGGTATTTTGAGATTCACACATGTTGTTGAATGTATCAGTAGTTCATTCCTTTCATTGCTGAGTAATATTCCATTATAGCACTGTGATAAAATTTACTTATTCACTGGTTGGTGGAGATTTGGGTTGTTTCCCAGGTGAGGATATTGTAAGTAAAACTGCTATGAGTATTGACATCCTCATGCTTTTGCATTCTGTTCACATATGCTTCCTGCTATGGTTTGAATATCTGTGTTCCCCCAAAATTCCTATGTTGAAACGCTACTCCCCAAGGTGATGGTATTAGGAGGTGGAGTCTGTAGAAGTTATTATGTCATGAGGATGGAACCCTCATCATGGGATTAGTACATTAAGGAAGCCAGAGAGAGCTCCTTCACTCCTTTCATCATGTGAGGACAGGACGGTGGCATCTATGAGAAAGAGAGCTCTCCCCAAGCACCACAGCTGCCAGCTTCTTCTTCTTGGACTTCCCAGCCTCCAGAGCAGTGAGAAATGAATGCTTGTTGTTGATCAGTCACCCAGTTTGTGGTATTTTATTACGTCAGCCCAAGTGAACACTTTCTTTTCTCTTGGGCAAATACCTCAGAGTGGAATGACTGATACATATGGTAGGTATATGTTTAGCTTTTTAGGGAACAGGAAAACTGTTTTACAAAGTGGTTACACCAGTTTACATTCCCACAGAGCACGAGCGTTCTAGTGGCTCCACGTTCTTGCCAACACTTGGCATGGTTCATCTTTTTAGCTTAGCATTCTAGTGGGTATGCAGTGGTATCTCATTGTGGTTTTTATTTGTAGTTCACTGAGGCCTAATTCTGTTGGGCATATGTTCCTTGCTTGTTTGCTATCTATATGTCTTATACGATTAACTATATGTTCAAATATTTTGTCCATTAAAAATTAGGATTTCTTATAATTGAGTTTTGAGAGTTCTTTATGTATGCTAGATAAAAGTCCTTTATCAGACTTATGTCTTAAAAATATTTTCTCCCAGTCTGTGGCTTGTCTTGATTTACCTAATGGCACCTTTTGAAGAACAGTAGTTTTTACTTTTAATGAAGTACAATTTATCTATTTGTCCTTTTATGGATCATGTTTTTAACATCACATCTTGGGAGGTGAGGCAGTTGGATCATGAGGTCAAGATCGAAATCACCCTGGCCAACATGGTGAAACCTCATCTCTACTAAAAATACAAAAATTAACTGGCCATGATGGCACGTGCCTGTAGTCCCAGCTATTCAGGAGACTGAGGCAGGAGAATCACTTGATCCCGGGAGGTAGAGGTCGCAATGAGCCGAGATCTCGCCACCGCACTCCAGCCTGGTGACAGAGTGAGACTCTGTCTCAAAAACAAAATGAAAAAAAAAAAATACCTTCTTCCATTCCCTCGCCTTTGCACCTTTGTATGCCTTTGTGGATCTAATTCTGAGCTCATGATTCTCGCTCCCTTAACCTATTTGTCTATCTTGCAGTCAATATGACATGATAGCTTTTTTTTTCACAGCTTTTTAATAAGCCTTGAAATCAGGAAGAACCAGCCCTCCAACTAGATTTTTTAAGTTGTTTTGGCTATTTTAGCTTCTCTGCATTTCCATATAGATTTTAGAATCAGCTTTTCAATTTCTACCAAAAAAGTCTGCTGGAATTTTGATTGGGATTGCATTGAATCTGCAGATCAATCTGTAGCGAATTCAAATTTTAATAATTTTGAGTTTTCTGATCCATGAACAAGGGGATACTGCTCCTTCAGGGTCTCCAATTACGTGTACATGAGACTGTTTGAAGTTGTCCTATAGCACATGGATGACTTTTCCATTTAAATCTTTTCTCTGTGTGTTTCATTTGGGTATTTCCTATTGCTGTATCTGAAAGTTCATTCTTCTTTTCTTCTCTAAAGTCTAATATGCTGTTAATCCAATCCAGAATATTTTTCATCACAGACACTGTAGTTTTCACCTCTGGGTGTTTCGTTGGGTCTTTTTTATATTCTCCATGACTGTACTTAACTTTGGAACCTAATGAACACAGTTATCATGGTGGCTTCAATGTCCTTGTCTTTTGATTTTAACATCTGTGAAATTTCTGGGTTTGTTTCAATTGATCATTCTCCTCATTATGGGACTTCTCTGCTTCTTTGTATGCCTGGGAATCTTTGATTGGATTCCAGACATTGTGGATTTTACAGTTAAGTACTGGATTTCTATGAATATTCTTGTGCCGTGCCCGGAGATGCAGTTAAATTGCTTAAAAATAGTTTGATCTTTGGGGCTTTCTCTCTAGGACTTGATAGACAAAGCCAGCAAAGCGTTTGGTCTAGGGCCAGGACTGGTACAAAGGTAAAGACAGCGAGGTGCCTAAGGTGCAAAATTTAGGGAAACACTTGTCCTCAGGGTCATATGAGTGCAGGGTCCTCCTTAAACTTTTGTGCCAGAGAGGTCTCATTTGCCTCATCCTAGTTCTGGCTCTGATTAAGCCTAATTATTTTTCGCTACTGAAGCAAAACCTTTATAAATATTTTACCCAAAGCTCCATAAATTAAGAGGTTTTCCAGCCTGGCTGTTGGAACAGGCGATATTCCTGGCCCTGAGTGAGCAGCAGGCATGGTCCTCAGCCTTGTATAGATTTCTCACATTAATTCTTTACATGAATACGCAGATCAGCAGTCAATGGAATTTTCCAGGTGTGCCTCTGCTGATATCTGGGGCTCCTTCTCTGTACCACTTTCGCTTCCCTGACACTCTGCCCAGTGAATTCTAGCTGCCTTGGTCTCACTGGACCCTCATCTTGAAATCCTCAATTGAGGGAGTCTGCCCCACTCTGCCTGGGGTCCCCAGTATGGCACCACAGCCTGCAAATTCTCTAGGCAATAACCTGGGGCAGTTGCAGAGATCAGCTTATGTTTCTCATCTCCAGGATCACTGTCCTTCGTCAAGGGTCTTGAAAAAAGTCATTTCATGTGTTTTGTCTTTTTAAAAACTGTGTTGTATCAGATCAAAGAAGCTGGTCCCTGTTACTTAATCTTAGCTGGAAGTAGAAATGTCTACATACATTTAAAATTCAGCTTATCAATTTCTATAAGAAAGCCTGCTGAGGTATTGATTGAATTGAGATTGTGTTGACTCTGTTGATCAAAGCCTGCTTGTATGAACTATCATTTTAATACCATCAAGTCTCCCAATCTGTGAACATGGCTCCCTATGTACTGGAATCTTCTATAAGACCACAGTATTTTGAATTTTCAGCTTTTAAAATATATTCCTAAAAAGTTAACTTTTATATTAAGTAGTATCATGTTTGAATTTCATTTTCCAACTGTTTTTTGGCTAGCATATAGAAATAAATTGATCTTAGTGTACTGACCTTGGATCCTGTAACCTTGCTAAATTCACTTATTACTTCTAGTAAGGTTTGGTTTTTGTAGATTTCTTAGTTTTTCATACACACATCATGTCCCCTGATAATAAACAGAGTGCACTTCTCTTCTTCCTTTCCAGTTCTTTTTTTTTTTTTTTTTTGAGTCTGAGTCTTGCTCTGTTGCCTAGGCTGAAGTGCAATGGTGCGATATTGGTTCACTGCAACCTCTGCCTCCTGGGTTAAAGCGATTCTCTAGCCTCAACCTCCCAAGTAGCTGGGATTACAGGCACGCACCGCCACACCAAGCTAATTTTTATTTTAGTAGAGACGGGGTTTTACCATGTTAGCCAAGCTGGTCTCAAACTCCTGACCTCAGGTGATCCACCTGCCTCAGCCTCCCAAAGTGCTGGGATTACAGGTGTGAGCCAACGAACTCGGCTAATTTTGCCTTGGCCTCCCTGGATGGTCATTTTGAAATCCTCTTTTTGGGGAGTCTGTCCCGCTCTGCCAGGGCCCCCAATACTGCACCACAGCCTGCAAATTCTCTCCAGGCAATAAACTGGGGCAATTGTAGAGATCACCTGACATGTTTCAGAGCGATGTGAAATAGATGGTGTGGAGTCAAAGTTCTTGTCTTATTTGTGATCTGGTTTAGGCTTCCACCATTAAGGATGATGCTAGGCTGGGCGCAGTGCTCACGCCTGTAATCCCAGCACTTTGGGAGGCCAAGGCCAGCGGACTGCCTGAGGTCAGGAGTTCGAGACCATCCTGGCCAGAAGAGTGAAACCCCACCTCTACTAAAAATACAAAAAAATTAGCCTGTAATCCCAGCTACTTAGGAGGCTGAGGCAGGAGAATCACTTGAACCTGGGAGGCAGAGGTTGCAGTGAGCCGAGATCCTACCACTGCACTACCGCCTGACCGAAAAGATTTGGTTTTTGTAACAAAAAAAAAAAAAAAAAAAAAAGAATGATACTAACTGTAGGTTTCTGATACCATCTCTTTATCAGTGAGAGGAAATTCTCTTCTATTACTAATTCACTGAGATGTTTCTTTTTAATTTTAAGTCATAGATAAGCATTAAATATCATAGATGTTTTTTCTGCATTTATCAAAATGATCATATGATTTTTCTCCTTAATCTGTTAATGTGATGACTTATTTTTTTCAAATGTTAAACCAAACTCACATTTCTGAGATAAACTTAACCTGGTCATTGTGTATTATTATTTTATAGACTGTTGGATTTGATTTACTCATGTTTTATTGAGAAATTTTGCATTGATGTTCCTGAGCAATACTGATCTATAATTTTCTTTTTCAGGTTTTGGTATCAGCTTATACTGGCCTCATAAAATGAGTTGAGAAATTTTCATTCCTATTTTTGAAAAAAGTTTGTATAGCATTGGTATTATTTTCCCCTTAAATGTTTGATAGAAATAAAAATTGAAGCCATCTGGGCCTGGAGTTTTCTTGGTGGGCTTTAAATTATAATTCAAGTTCCATAATAGATAAAGATAAGGATTTTCATATTTTCTGTTTCTTCTTGTCTTCATTTCAGTAAGTTGGGTTTTCCAAGGGAATTTTCCATTTCATATAAATTGTTGAATTTATTTGCATAAATTTGCTTATAATATTTCCGTATTATCCTAGTAATGTCTGTAAAACTGTAGTGATGGTCCCTCTTTCATTCTTGATATTGGAGATTTGTTTTTTTTTCTATTTTTCAAGTCAGTCTTGCTAGATTTTTTATTAATTTTATTAACATTTTTAAAGAACCCACTTTCGGGTTCGTTGATTTTCTGTTTTGTTTGACCGTATTCTACTTAATTGATTCCCATAGTTATCTTCAGATTTCTTCACTTTATTTACTGTAGGTTTGATTTGTCCTTCTTCTAGCTTTTTAATATAAAACATATGGTTATTGATATGAATTTATATTATTTTCTAGTGTAAATATTTAAAGCTGTAATTTTCCCCTAAAATTGATTTAGCCGAATTCTATACTTCTTTAAGAAACTTATTAATTTTAAGAATAGCTTTAAATTTACAGAAAAGTTACAAAGATACTACAGAGAGTTCTCATATACCCAATACCCAGTTTCTTCTGCTACTAATGTCTCCTATGTGTACATAAACACACATCTGTATGCATACCATAACTAATGAACCAACATTGGTGTATTATTCATAACTAAGTCCATACTCTATGTGAATTTCCTTAGTTCTTACCTAATGTCTTTTTTTTTGTCCCAGGATCCCAGCCAGAAACACATTGTATCTAGTCCTATCTTCTGAGGCTTCTCTAAACTGTGACAAGTTTTTAAACTTTGCTTGTTTTGATGATCTTGACAGTTTTGTAGACTACTGGTTAGGTATATCATAAACGTCTGCCCCCGCGAGTTTTGATATATTGTGTTTTCATTCTAATTGAGTTTGAGAGATTTTCTAATTTCTCTTGTCATTTTTCTACCCATTGGTTATTTAGAAGTAAGTTGCTTAATTTCCTCCAAGTTGAGGATTTCTAGTTATCTTTTTGGTATTGATTTCCAGTTTAATTCTATTATAATCAGAGAATGTACTCTTCTAGAAATTTTATAGTTTCAGTCCTTGATCTATCTTGAGTGGATTTTTGTATAAGGTGAAGAGATGAGGATCCAGTTGTATTCTCCTACATGTGGCTTGCTCATTAGCCCAATTTTCCCTACTTTACGTTTTCATTTGCTTTGTCGAAGATCAGTACTGTTACTTGCTTTATACCACAGTATAGATTCTACCTTCATGAAGTTCTGTGGCCACTGAAAAAAAATGTGCATTCTGCACTTTTGGGGTGTAATCACCTGTAAATGCCAATTATAACAATAAGGTTGATAGTGTTATTCAAATGTTCTATATCTTACAGATTTTTGGTCTACGTGTTCCCTCAGTTTTTTTAATTTTTAATTTTTTGTGATGGAGTCTCACTCTGCTGCCCAGGTTGGAGTACAATGGCATGATCTTGGCTCACTGCAACCTCCATCTCCTGGGTTCAAGCGGTTCTCCTGCCTCAGCCTCCTGAGTAGCTGGGATTACAGGCACCCGCCACTACATCCAGCTAATTTTTGTATTTTTAGTAGAGACAGTGTTTCGCCATGTTGGTCAGGCTGGTCTCAAACTCCTGACCTCTGGTGATCCTCCCGCCTCGGCCTCCCACAGTGCTGGGATTACAGGCGTCAGCCGCTGCGCCCAGCCTGTTGCATCAGGTTCTGAAAGAGGAATGTCACAGCCCCCAACTGGGATTTTGTATGTATCTATTTCTCCTTTCAGTTTGCCAATTTTTGCTTTATGTATTTTAAAGCTCTATTATAAGGTGTAAAGAGATTTAGGGTTAGTATGTCTTCTCAATAAATTAATACTTCAAGTATAAAATGTTCATTTTTATCTCTGGTAGAAACCATTTACATCTAATGTAACTACTAACATGGTTGGGTTTAAATAAGTCATCAGGCTATTTGTTTCCAATTTGCCCTTTTTGTTCTTTTTCCTTTGTTCCTCCTTTCCTGCCATAATCAAATCCATTTTAGCAATTGATTAATCACCTCTTTTGGATATTTAGGCATATCTTTTTGCATTATTCTTAATACTCTAATTGTTATTCTTTTAGTGGTTACTTTAAGGATTACATGCATCGAGTGGTCACATTTACCTTGAATTAAAATTATACCACTTAATATAGAAGAATTTTACCATAGTATATTTTAATTTAATGCTCTCCCATCCCCTTTGCAATTCTTGTATATATTTTATTTCTACATGTAATAAACTCCACATTACATTGTGGTATAAACAACCTCTTACTTTAAAGAAATTAAGACAGAAAATAGCCTATTTACTATATACTCACCATTTCCTCCTTCAGGTGTCTTTCTTTCCCTTCCTTCCTTCCTTCCTTCCTTCTCTCTCTTTCTTTCCCTCCTTCCTTCATTCCCTCCTTCCTTCCTTCCTTCCTTCTCTCTCTCTCTCTCTCTCCCTTCCTTCCTTCCTTCCTTCCCCCCCTCCCTCCTTCCTTCCTTTCTTTCTTGACACAGTCTGGCCTCTGTCACCCAGGGTGGAGTGGTGCAGTGGTGCAATCTTGGCTCACCACAACCTCTGCCTCCAGGACTCAAGCGATTCTTCAGCCTCACCCTCCCAAGTAGCTGGAACTACAGGCACCCGTCACCATGCCTGGCTAATTTTTGTATTATCAGTAGAGACAGGGTTCCACCATGTTGGCCAGGCTAGTCTTGAACTCTTGACCGCAAGTGATCCGCCCACCTCAGCCTCCCACAGTATCGAGAATTTAGGTGACAGCCACTGCGCCCGGCCTACAGGTGTGTTTCTATCAAGTCTTATACACCTTCATCCTAAAGAACTTTCTTTTGCATTCCTTGTAATGCATATGTGATGCCAATTCTTTCAGCTTCAACTGAATGACAGTGTGTTATTTTATCTTCATCTTTAAAGGGTATTCCATGCTGACTGTTTATTTTTTCTTTCAGTATTTTACAGATACTTTCTTGTTGTCTTCCAGCTTACCTTGTTTCTCATGAAGAGCACAGTGTCATTATGGGATTATATATTTCATGTGTCTTCGTTTTTTCCTTTTTATCATTAAGCTTCAGCAGTTGAAAGTCAAAGAGTAAACTTGTGCCACACTCCGATATGCCTACTGGTGGTGTTCTTTGTATTTATCCTGCTTGAGTTTCTCAGAGGATTTTAGATCTGTGGCTGGATGTTTTTAGTAAAATTTGGGGAAGTTTTGGCAACGATTTCTTCACTTTTTTTCTTGCTGCTTCTCTCTTATGTACTTCTGAGATTCCGATTCCACATATCTTAGACTGGTTAATACTGTTCCGTTAGTCATTGAGGCCCTGTTGTTTTTGTCTTTTAACATTCTCTCTGTGCTTTGGTTTAGGAAATTCTTTTGACATTTCTTCATTTTTGCTGATCGTTTTCTCTCCACAATATATCCAATATCAAGTTAATCATGTCCAACAAATATTTGGTTTCAGATAGTGATGTACATTTAGTTCCTTTTTCTGATCTCTGTATCTCTCTTAAAATTCCTCATCTCTTCACCTATTACAGTCTCTGACCTAAAATGACTCAACTTATGTTTTTGTTTTTTTGTTCGTTTGTTTTTTACTTTTTAACGAGTTTATAAGGATATTAAATGCATTTTGACTTATAATATTTTTGACTCACTGAGTTTATTGGGACATAACCTTACTGTACATTGAAGAGCATTTACATATTCATCTTCATCTGTGATTATTTACATATTATAATAGCTATTTTAAAGTGATTGTTCTCTAATTCTAAGATCTGGGTTTGTTAATGCAGTCTGCTTTTATTAAGAACAAACTATATTTTTTCTCTTGATTATAGGTCAAACGTTTCTGCTTTTTATATGACTATTAATTTTTTATTGTATGCTAGACACCTTGAATGATACATTTCAGACCTTTTGATTCTGTGTCTTCCTGTGAAGAATGTTGATTTAAGTAACTAGTGGATCACCTGACTCCTGCAGAGACTTGGTTTTAAGCTTTGTCAGGGAAGGTCAATTTATATTCCTGCCTTAGTCCTGGAATGTAGCCCTTGAACCTGGGATGTGGCCCTTGTGGGTTTCTCATGGAATTCCAAAATGCTTATAAAGAAACAAAGATAAACTCTGAAAAGCAGAAAATTAAGAACAACTAATCATGTACAGGGGAGAAGTGATTAATGGCTGACTTCTTATCAGAACTAATGATAACAAGAGGACAGTAAAATGGCATTCAATGAGGAAAAATAAAAACTCAGCCAAAAATTCTATAGCTAATAAATCTTTCAATTGAATAAGCAGTAAAAACATTCTTAGACAAACAGAAATAAAGAATGAGTCTCCAGAAGATCTGCTCTATAAGAATTAGTAAAGGAAATCTCTCAGGCTAACAGGAAATGGATCTACAGTAACAAAGGAAGAACACTGGAAGTGGCAAATATGTAGATAAATTTAAAAGACTGAGGACACACACATGCAAACATAAACACGTGCTTAATGTGTTTTAGACACCCGCAAGATTGTCTAAGGCAATACCTATAACACTGTATCATTTGATTTATTAAATATAATAGGGAACTTCTACTTCTGGAAGATGGAGTAGATACTTCATCTGTTCACTCTTGCTAAGTTCAGCTAAATGCCTTGGACATTATATATATATAAAACAAACATAAGAAATTCAAAAAAGTGAAAAGAAGAAAGTAAGCCAGCTAGGGATCTCAGGATCACAAGAACGACATGCAGTTGAGTTCCCTGGGTTTTCTTTTTGCCTTAAATATCCCAGACTTGGTGCTAAATAATCTGGCAACATGGAAAGGCCAATGTGTGCAGACCAGAAAAGCCCCAACAAAAGCCCGTTCTCTCTTGGTACAGGATGAGGAAATGGGCAATCTAGTCACATAAAGAATTTGTAGACAAGAACCTCTCCACACCTGCCAAATACTACAGAAAAAGCTGCAGCCCTAACTCCATGCTTGCCCTTTAAAACTGCAGGGGGAGTGTAGATCTCTACCCTCGTGGGGTTGTAAGTAGGCACACCAGCCCCTCCGCTGGGACAGTGTCAAGGCTGAATGAGGAGTAAGGACTTCCATCCATGCCAGGAGGCAGTGGGATGCTACACCCCAGTGTCAGGGGAGACCGTGTGGAGAGCCTAGATGTCCATTCTCACCCATCGGTAATGAGTGACCCCTCCCCATCCCTACCGGAGTGGAATCAAGACATAAAGGTTAGCAGCAGGAAGGTCACTGGCAGCAACGTAAGAATGAATGATGAGGGATCCCTGGGCCTTTCAGCCAAGGTTTCATCAGTGCAGCCCTAGCAGGGGATTTTAACCGCTAGGAGGAGTCTCTCCTTTCCCAGTGTCTCAGTGAAGGCTGAGACTAAACCTTGATTTCCGCCTTCATCTGGCCATCACAAAGCAGTGTTCCTCTTTCTCCAGTGGGGTAGTGTCAGAGGAGGCCTGATGCAATCGGTTTAAATATAGCCCAGGAATCCGGAAATATAACACCCAAAATGTCAGGTTTTCAATTTAAAAATTACTAATTATACCAAGAAACAAGAAAATAACAGCTTGAATGAAGAAAGACAATCAACAGATGCTTAAACCGAGATTCCATTGAAATTATCGGAGGAAGCCTTTAAAGCAGCGATACTAAAAATGCCTCGAAAAACACATTCAACACAAATAAAAAATAGAAGATCCAAATGAAAATTACAGAATGGAAAAAACAATAACGAAAAAGGGGAACTCAATACATGTGCTCGGCAGCAGAATGTGAGGGACGGAGAAAAGAATCCCTGAAGTTCAAAATAAAATAACAGCGGGGAAAATGGACTGAAAAAAACGAAGACAGCTTCAGAAAACTGTGGGACCGTAACATGATATTTAGCATTAGTCCAGAATGAGAGGAGAAAGAAGGTGGGGCTGGAAAAGTATTTGAAGAAGGAGTGGCTGAAAATTTCCCAAATTGGCAAAAGACATAAAGTTGCTGTATTCGTCTGTTCTTACACTGCTAATCAAGACATACCCAAGACTGGGTAATTTGTGAAGGAAAAAGAGGTTTAATGGACTCACAGTTCCACATGGCTGGGGAGGCCTCACAATCATGGTGGAAAGCAAATGGGGAGCAAAGTCACATCTTCCATGAGGCAGGCAAGAGAGCTTGTGTGGGGGAACGCCCATTTACAAAACTGTGAGATCTCCTGAGACGTATCCACTGCCTCAAGAACAGTGTTGGGGAAACCACCCTATGATTCAGTTATTTCCACCTGGCCCTGCCCTTGACACACGGTGATTATCACAATTCAAGGTGAGATGTGGATGGGGAAGCAGCCAAACCGTATCACCTACACATTTAAGAAGTTGAGTGTATCTCAAACACGGATAAACTCAAGTAAGACAGTTTTCTGAAGCGGTCTTCGTTTTTTCAGTCCGTTTTCCCCCCTGTTGTCTTATTTTGAACTTCAGGGATTCTTTTCTCCGTCCTTCACATTCTGCTGCCGAGCACATGTATTGAGTTCCCCTTTTTCGTTATTGTTTTTTCCATTCTGTAATTTTCATTTGGATCTTCTATTTTTTATTTGTGTTGAATGTGTTTTTCCAGGCATTTTTAGTATAGCTGCTGTAAAGCCTTCATCTGATACCAAGACACATCAAACTTCTGAACACTAAAGATAATTTTAAAAATAAACAAAATGTTTAAAGCAGGGAGAGAGAAACCGCACTTAACTTACAGAAGAAAGCAGTTAAAATGACAATGAATTTTGTGTTCAAAACCATGGAGGCCAGAAATAAGTGACAAAGCTTTTTTTTTTCAAGTCCTGAAAGAAAAGAATTGTCAACCCAGAATTCTATAGTGAGAGAAAATATTCTTTAGTAATTAAGAAGTCAGAGAATTCCGAGATGAAGAAAAACTAAGATTTTGCCACCTGCTGCCCTACCCCAAAGAATGGTTAAAGGAAGTTCTCTAAGCATAAAGGAAATGATTAAAATAAAGGAATCCTGGAATATCAGGAAAGAAGCATTCACAGCAAAGAGAGCAACAATATAATTAAGCACAATACACCTTCCTTCTCCCCTTGAGTTTTCTAAATCATGTTTGACAGTTGAAGTCAAAATTATAATGCTGTCTCATCTCAATGTATGCAGAAGAGATATTTAAGACAACTATATTATAAACTAGAAAGAGTAAAGAGATGTAGAGAGAGGTGATTTTTTAAAACTTCACTTGAACTAGAAAAATGACACCAGTGGATTGTGATCAGTTACATATGTACAGTCAGGTGTTGCTAATGATGGAAACGCATTCTGAGAAATGTGTCATTAGGTGACTTCGTCATTGTGAGAACATCCTAGAGTGCACTCACACAGACATAGGTGGTGGAGTCTTCCACAGACCCAGGCTACACAGCCTAAACTATTGCTTCCAGCCTACGAGAAGTGATGCTGTACTGAACTCTGTAGGCAACTGTAAATCAAGGGATCTGTGTATCTAAACAGAGAAAAGGAACAGTAGAAATACAGCCTAAAAATAGAAAAGGGGACCCCCATGAAGGGCACTCGCCATACGTGGAGCCTGCAGGACCGGAAGTTGCTCTAGGTGAGCCAGGGAGAGAGTGGGGTGTGAACGCCAAGGCTGGGACATGACTGTGCACTCCTATGGGCTTCATAAATCGCCCACACCAGAAGGAAACCAGAGAAGTGCTCACATATTTGGAAATTAAACATTAAACACTTAGGCTACACTAATTTTATAAAATGATTTTTCTTTCTTGAATAATAAATTAATCTTAGCTTACAGTAATATTTTTCTTTATAAACTTCCCATTTTTGACTTTTTAACTCTTTTGTGATAACATTTAGCTCAAAACACAAACACATCGTATAGTTGTACAAAAATATATGCTTCTTTTATATCCTTATTCTATAAGCGTTTTGTTCTATTATTATTATTAATTTTTTTTTTGCCTTTTAAACTTTTTTTCTGAAAAACAAAGACACAAACACACACATTAGCCTAAGCCTACACAGGGTCAGGGTCATCAGTATCACTATCTTCCCCTCCACGCCTTGCCTCACTGGGAGGTCTTCAGGGACAGTAACACGAATGGAGGCTGGGGGCAGTGGCTCATGCCTGTAGTCCCAGCACTCTGGGAGACCAAAGTGAGTGGATCACTTGAGGTCAGGAGTTTAAGACCAGCCTAGTCAGCATGGTGGAATCTCGTCTCTACTAAGAATACAAAAATTAGCCGGGCATGGCGGTGCATGCCTATAGTCCTAGCCGCTCATGAGGCTGAGGCATGAGAATCGCTTGAATCCAGGTGGTGAAGGTTGCAGTGAGCCAAGATCACATCACTGCACTCCAGCCTGGCGACAGAGTGAGACTCTGTCTCACAAAAAAGAAAAAAAAAGGAGCTCTCATCTCCCATGATAGCAATGCCTTCTTCTGGGTACTTCCTGAAAGACCTGCCTGAGGCTATTTTATAATTAACCTATTTTTTTTTAAATAAGTAGAGGCGTACACTCTAAAATAACAGGAGAAGTATAGTATATGGAATCCATAACCCAGTAGCCAAGTTGTTTATTGTCATGATCAAGTATTAGGAACTGTACATAATTGTAAGTGCTGGACTTCCCTGTGACCAGCAACGTGGTAGGTTTGTTTACATCAGCATTGCCACAAACGGGTGGGTTCTACATTGCCCTGTGAGGTTAGGACAGCTATGATGTCGCTAGGCAATAAAAGTGTCTTAGCTCCATTATGGGACCACCATGATAAATGTAGACCACTGATGACCAAAATGTCATTTTGCAGTGCATGAAAGTATATATGACACAGAAAATCTGTAAGATACAGAAGACTTGGAAAACTTTATCAAATAACTACATTCAGCTAACTCATATAGAACAATCTACCTAACAACAGTAAGACGTCCTTTTTTCCAAGCACATCTGCAACATTATACAAGACAGATCATGTTGTAGGCGTTAGAAAAATTCTCGATAAATTTAAAATAATTGAAATAATCTAAAATATCTTCTCCCACCCCAACAGAGTTAATTAGAAGTCAACACCAGAAGGAAATCAGAGAAGTGCTTGTATATTTGGAAATTAAACATCACCTCTAAATAATGCATGGGTGAAGGAAGAAATTAAATGAAAAGTATATTAAACAAAATGAAAATGAAAAAAGGACATTAAATTGATGTAATAAAGCGAAGGCAATGTTTACAGTGAAATTTTAGCTTTAAAATCTGATACCTATGCCACTTGACTTCAGAACATATTACAAAGGTGCATAAACCAGACAATTTGGTATTGGGATAAAGGAAGGCAAATAAAACAATGCAACGAAAAGGGAAAAAATTTTAAACAGACCCGCATATACCTGTCAATTGTCTTTTAATGAAGGTCCCAAGGCAATTTAATGAAGGAATAGATCATCTCTTTACCAAATGCCGAAACAATGAGATGTTCATATGCAAAAAAGAGAATAATGTAGCTTAAGCTTTGCTTCATACCTTATTACTTCAAATGAACCGCAGACTTAAATAAAATATCTAAATGACAAAAAAATCTAGGAGAAAATATAGAAGAAATCTCTGTGACCTTGGATTAAGAAAAGACTTTTTAAATAGGATGCAAAAAGTACAACCTATTTTTAAAAAGATAAATTTGATTTCATTAAAATTAAAAACTTTTGCTTCTCAAAAGTCATTGTTAGGAAACTGAAAAGTACAGTCACAGACTGAGAGACAATATTTGCCAAACACTTATTTGAAAACAGACTTGTAGCTAGACTAAACAATCTTTACACTGCAATTATAAGACAAACAGCCTCATTAAAAATGGGCAAAACATTTAAATGAATGAATACTTCACAGAGTAATATATACAGATGGCCAGTAAGCACTTGAAAAGATGCTATCACCATTTTTAACTAGGACAGGCAAAATAAAACCACAATGAAGTTACCCCACTACATACCCACTAAAATGGCTAAAATGAAGTTTGACAATATTAAGTGTAGACAAGTATGTGGGAACAACTAGAACTTTCACATATTACTGGCAAAAATGCAAAATTACACAGGCACTTTGGAAAACAGTTTGGTCCTTTCTGTTAAAGTTAAACACCGTATGATCCATAAATTCTGTTCTGAGGTATTTGCCCAAGAGAACTGAAAACATGTTTGCAAAAAGACTTATACATGAATGTTCATAGTAGCCTTATTCATAATCAACAAAAACTGGAAACAACAAAAATGTTTGTCAGAAGCAAATTAAAAAATTGAGGCATAACCATAAAATAGCTATCACTCTGCAGTAAAAATGAATGTATTTCTAATACATGCAACGAAATGGATGACACTGCAAAGCAGGACACTAAATGGACAGACAGAAACCACTAAAACCAATACCCTTGATGATTTCAATTATATGAAGTTCTAGGACAGTCAAAACTATACTGATTAAAATCAGATCAGCAGTTGCTGGGGTTAGGGGATTGAGAAGGGATTGATTACAAAAGGGCAAGAGACAAATTGAGGGGCTGACAGGTTCTATATCACGACTGTGATTGTGTTTACATGATTATACATTTTTCAAAATGTATATTATTGAATTAGACCCTTAAATAGGGAATTTTGCTGGGTGTGAACTATATTAGGTTGGTGCAAAAGTAGTTGCCATTCTAGGGGATACTTTTAACGGCAAAAACTTCAATTACTTTTGCACCAACCTAATACTTTAAGAAAGACAGCAAAAACAATTTCTGGCTTCTTGCAGTCTTGGTTTCTCCCTGAAACCGTTCAGCCTGATAGGACTTCACTTTCTACTTGAGCTCAATCCCTCCTATGCCCCAGGGACCGGGCGCACCTTCCCTAGAAAATCTAGCTGAATTGAAAAGAACATATGACTCAGACAGTAGGTTTTTCCCATCCCGCCGGGTCACATCCCTTCTGGTTTCTTCTTGCCCTTGGCTGCACAGCAGTGCCATGAAGCAGTTGCTGTTTTAGTTGGTCCAGAGTTTGTAATTGTTCTTGGCCGAGGGTTGGTCTGATACAATCCACTCTGCCATTTCTAGAACCCAAAAGTTTGTTCTCACTCTCTCTTTTTTTTGAGATGGAGTTTCACTCTTGTTGCCCAGGCTGGAGTGCAATGGCGCAATCTCGGCTCACTGCAACTTCGGCCTCCCGGGTTCAAGTGATTCTTCTGCCTCAGCCTCCCCAGTAACTCAAACTACAGGCATGCACCACCATGCCCAGCTAATTTTTGTAGTTTTAGTAGAGATGGGGTTTCACCATGTTGGCCAAGCAGGTCTCAAACTCCTAACCTCGTGATCCACCTGCCTCGGCTTCTCAAAGTGTTGGGATTACAGGCGTGAGCCACCGCGCACAGCCCTCTGATGTCTTTTTATCTTTACTGTTCTCTTCCACTACTATGTAGTATCTCTTTTTTGACCAACATGGTATTTTCAACTGTAAAATCTATTTTAGAAGACCTTCAAAAAATTGTTACCTTCGATTTATTTTGATTCCTGTATGCCTGCAATATATATTTTTGTCTCTTTATTTTCAACCTTTAGACATTCTTTTATTTTAAGCGCATCTCTTGGAAACAATTTATTGTTGAAACTCTTTTTTAAAAATCCAGTGCAAAAGTCTCTTTCTTTTCATTGATTCAACCAATTTACACTCACCGTAATTACTGTCATATTTAGATTTATTTCAGCTGTTTTATTCCATTTTTTCTATTTAACTTTCATTTTGTTTTCCCTCTTCTTTTCCTACCTTGCATTAGAAAGATGGAATTGTTTTTAGCTGGTAGAAACGTATGCATTCTATTTTTGTTTTAATGGCAGTTGTAGTTACATTATGATGACCTCACATTAAGCTTATTTCACTATCCACACTTTCACTCCACAGACCCTCCTGAAGTCACGTGGGTATCATTTAGAATTTTAGTTTGAGAGTCTTACAGGTTTGTGTTTTGGCTTCATTTTGGTTTGGTTCTTGCCTTGTAACATTCACACTGAGTATCAACTTGATTGGATTTTGTACTTTGAAGGATGCAAAGTATTGATCCTGGGTGTGTCTGTGAGGGTGTCGCCAAAGGAGACTCACGGTTGAGTCAGTGGGCTGGGAGAGGCAGACCACCCTCAGTCTGGGTGGGCGGCATCTAATCAGCTGCTAGTGCAGCTGGAATAAAGCAGGCAGAGGAATGTGGAAGGACTAGTCTCGCTGAGTCTTCCGGCCTCATCTTTCTCCCGTGCTGGATGCTTCTGCCCTCAAACATCAGACTCCCAAGTTCTTTGGCTTTTGGACTCTTGGACCTACCGGGGCTCTTGGACCTCCAGCCACAGATGGAAGGCTGCACTGTCGGCCTCCTACTTTTGAGGCTTTGGGACTCGGACTGGCTTCCTTGCTCCTTACTTTGCTGCCGGCTTTTTTTGGTACTTCACCTTGTGATCGTGTGAGTCCGATCTCCTACGATCTCCTACTCGACTCTCCTCCATATATATATCCTATGAGTCCTGCCCTTCTAGAGAACCGTGACTAATACATGCCTGCTTAGGTAACTGTACATTTTACAAAATTAAATTGTTCTCCTTTACCTCTGTGTTCTAGTGTCCTGCTGGCTTCAAGTCTCTTCTGCTCTGAGTGACATTTTCCCATGTAGCAGGACCCATCCACCTTCATTTGCCCCAGAGACTTCTCAAAGCTGGGCAGGCCCATTGCCCTCCCTTCCTCCCTCCCTCTTCCTTGGCATCACCAGGTGTGGTTCACAGAGTGTCACAGCCCCCTCCTGCTGGTGATGGGCAAGTGCCCCGTCACTCCAGTCAATGTGCATTTGCTGGTGTCCACACTCCGCCAAGCTCTGTGCTGGGCTGCAGGCACATGGTGGCGAGTGACACAACACCATTACCTTCTAGTGGGGCAGATGAGCACACAGAAATGTAAGATCATAACTGAACATGACGATCATGAGCCACAGGGGCAAGAACACCACAGCTGACCTACGGGGGAGGACGCTGAGAGGCGTAGGAGGAGGCAGTAGCTCAGCCGAGTCTTCCAGGATGGGGAGCAAGTCCAGAAGAGAAGGGCGGCGTGGGAAAGGTGGGAGGGCCGTGTGTCTGTGAGGACGGCCACTGGAGGATGAAGAAAAAGGCAAAGAGCAGTGGGAGGGGAGCCTGGGCAGACTGTGAAGGGCTTTCAGCAGGGGCGGCAGGAACCCTGGTGCAGTTGCAGCTCTCTGGAGAACTGATCTGATGGGGTCTACTTTGGGAAGCTGGCCCTTGCTTGTGGGTGACTGGGGAGGCCCATGGCGGCCATGGTTTTGAGTTCTGCCATTTTGGTGTAGAACGGTGTTGGAAATAGATGCTCAGTGCTGAAAAGAAAAATCAGCACTGAGACAAAGAATCTTTCAGCAACGCAATTTTTACTTTCTGGGCTGCAGGAAGGGTACTCGCTAGCCATCATGCCACGAGAGTACAATCAACAAAGGAAAAGAGACAAATTTATCCCTTATGCTGGAGCCAGACCTCACAATCTAAACTAAAACCTGACTGGCTAACAACTTTAAACTTTTTTAAACAGGTAAAAGCAATGGAAAGCTGGGACATGCCTGTGAGCACGTGCAGCACAGATATCTTGGTTAAAGGACAAGGACATAGAATGTACTACGTGCCTGTAAGCATGGCATGTCTAACAGCTACGTAGGATAGGGCTTAACGAAGTTATTAGCACACTTACTCTTCATCAAGAAAGGAAACTTGGCCGGGCACAGTGGCTCACGCCTGTAATCCCAGCACTTTGGGAGGCCAAGGCAGGTGGATCACAAGGTCAAGAGATCGAGACCATCCTGGCCAACATGGCAAAACCCTGTCTTTACTAAAAAATACAAAAATTAGCTGGGCATGGTGGCACTTGCCTGTAGTCCCAGCTACTCAGAAGGCTGAGGCAGGAGAATTGTTTGAACTGGGAGGCAGAGGTTGCAGTGAGCCAAGATCGCGCCACTGCACTCCAGCCTGGTGCCTGGTGACAGAGCAAGACTCTGTCTCAAAAAAAAAAAAGAAAAGAAAAGAAACTTTAAAAAGGAACTTTCTCCTTCCCACAATTGGGTTTTGCCATGTCGGCTAGGCTGGTCTCGAACTCCTGACCTTAATCAAGGTGATGGGAAAAATTTTAGAGGAAAAATTGTAAAGATAGTTATAAGAAATAGTCACAAACCTTCTTGGAAGGCCAAGAGCTTTGCAGAGCTTCAGTAAAAGGTTTGGCTAAAAGCAGCTTAATTCTCTTAAAAGCTTAAAGCATAAATGAAAAGAATGCAGAGGAGTTTATCTAAATAGCTTGTTTACTCAGGTGGGCCTAAGACCAATCTTTGATCTTATGCGTGAAGAACTGCTCTCTACTCACAAGGTTAGCAAAGTTAAGTACCCACTAGTGGTGTTTACTCAAGATCTTTGTCATTTAGCCTGTACTAAAATGCAAACCTCTCTGGCCAGTCAAGGCCGCAGCTGCTACTCTTTACCAGACCCTTCTCAGTATCTGTAAGTGGCCCAGACACTGAAGCCCACTCTTTCACTAGACAGCTGCATCTAAGTGCATTTTGTCCAATTGTCACTAAGTCAGAGTCTGCAAGTCAGACTTCAGCACCAAAGTAGGTGGGATTACAGAAATACGCCACCACACCTGGCTAATTTTTGTATTTTTAGTAGAGATGGGGTTTCGCCATGTTGATCAGGCTGGTCTCAAACTCCTGACCTTAAGTGATCCCCTGGCTCAGCCTCCCAAAGTGCTGAGATTACAGATGTGAGCCACTGCTCTTGGGCTCAACCCACTTTTAGAGATACTAAAATGTAAAAACAGGCTGGATGCAAGGGCTCACATCTGTAATCCCAGCACTCTGGGAGGCCAAGGCTGGAAGATCTCTTCAGCCCAGGAGTTCCAGACCAGCCTGGGTAACAGAGAGGGATCCTGTCTCTGCAAAAAATATGAAAATTAGCCACATGTGGTGGCGTTCACCTGTAGTATCAGCTGCTCGGGAGGCTGAAGTGGGGGGATCACTTGAGCCCAGGAGGTTGAGGCTGCAGTGAGCCATGATTGCACCACTGCACTCCAGCCTGGGTGGCAGAGAAAGACCCTGTCTCAAAAATAAAATAAGGGGGCAGGGATGGTGGCTCACACCTGTAATCCCAGGACTTTTGGATTATTTGTCCCAAATAATCTGGGGATACTGTGAACCTCCGCACAGGCCTCCAAGGCGGGCAGATCACGAGGTCAGGAGTTTGAGACCAGCCTGGCCAACATGGTGAAACCTGTCTCTACTAAAAATACAAAAAATAGCCAGGCTTTGTGGCGGGTGTCTGTAATCCCAGCTACTTGGGAGGCTGAGGCAGGAGAATCACTTGAAACCAGAAGGCGGAGGTTGCAGTGAGCCCCAGGAGCTGGAGGTTGCAGTGAGCTGAGTTGGCAGCACTGCACTCCAGCTTAGGCAACAGAGCTAGACTCCGTTTCTCTCTCTCTCTTTTTTTTTTATTTGAGGCGGAGTTTTTGCTCTGTCGCGCAGGCTGGAGTGCAGTGGTGCCATCTCAGCTCACTGCAACCTCCACCTCTGGGGTTCAAGCAATTCTCCTGCCTCAGCCTCCCAAGTAGCTGGGATTACAGGCATGCACCACCGCACCCGGCTGATTTTTTTATTTCTAGTAGAGATGGGGTTTCACGATATTGGCCAGACTGGTCTCGAACTCCCGGTCTCACGTGATCCAAACCAGCTGGGATTACAGGCGTGAGCCCAGCCACGAAATTCATTTTCAGGTGAGACGGCGCCACCTAGCGGCCGCCGGCACTGGCCCCGCCCCGACTGTAGCGTCGCCCTCAAGGCCCCGCCCCGGCGGGAGCCCCGCCTCCGTCCGCAGTCCCGCAGGTGCCCGGCAGGTGGCACGCGCGGCCCGCTGAGGTTTCACGCCTTCTTTTCTCGCCTCCAGAAACGTTTCTTGGGTGTCCAGGGGTGCCCGACGCCCAGGGGCGGGTGTCGCTCATTCGGACCCCAAACTGGACTCCCGGTTGGAGGTGTCCCCGCTATGAAGTGGGACAATCAGAGACACATTATGCATTATCCTGGTCTTAGGCACTTTGCTTTTGAGGGCCCCTTTTATGAAAAAATATTTAAAATGGTAATTTATTCTACAATATTCACCGTAAAAAGAAAAGAAAGAAGAAAAAAATATTTTATTCTGCTTCATGTCCTGGAAGAGGGGGAAAATGATATTTTATGTCTGGGTTGGTATAAAGATGGATATTAACCAGCTGGATTCATTTTATACGTATATGTACACACACATGTATGTTTATATGTATACACACACACATACAGATATATGAGTTTTTTTTTCTGAGATAGAGTTTCATTCTTGTTGCCCAGGCTGGAGTGCAATGGCACAATCTTGGCTTACTGCAACCTCTGTCTCCTGGGTTCAAGCAATTCTCCTGCCTCAGCCTCCCGAGCAGCTGGGACTACAAGCGTGTGCCACCATACTGGGCTAATTTTTATATTTTTAGCAGAGACAGAGTTTCGCCATGTTGGCCAGGCTGGTTTCAAACTCCCAGCCTCAAATGATCCGCCCACCTCCACCTCCCAATGTGCTGGGATTACAGACGTGAGCCACTGCATTTTATTTTTTGAGACAGTCTTGCTCTGTGGCCCAGACTAGAGTGCAGTGGTGTGATGACGGCTCACTGCACCCTTGACCTCCTGGGCTCAAACCATCTTGCTTTGGCTTCTCAAGTAGCTGGGACTACAGGTGTGTGTCACCACAGTCGGCTAATTTTTGTATTTTTTGTAGAGATGGGGTCTTGCTATGTTGCCCAGGCTGGTCTCAAACTCCAGGGCTCAAGCGATCCTCCCTCCTCAGCTTCCCAAAGTGCTAGGATTACAGTCTTAAACCACAGTGCTCAGCCTTAACTTTTTTATTTTACAATTTTTTTTGTGGAGACAGGGTCTCATGATGTTGGCCAGGTTCATCCTGAACACCTCATCTTGGGCCATCCTCCCGCCTAAGCCTCCTAGGCATGAGCCACTGTGCTGAGCTCACTTCTTGTTCTTTTTTTTTTTTTTCTTTATTTTTTTTAAAGGTGGGGTCTCACCGTGTTGGTCAGGCTGGTCTTGAACTCCTGACCTCAGGTGATCCACTCACCTTGGCCACCAAAGTGCTTGGATTACAGGCGTGAGCCACTGCGCCCGGCCTTTTTTTTTTTCCTTTTTAGGCGTCTCTGTTGCCAGGGTGCAGTGCAGCGACGCCATCTCGGCTCACCACAACCTCCAACTCCCTGGTTCAAGCGATTCTCCTGCCTCAGCCTCTCAAGTAGCTGGGATTACAGGCACTGCCACCATGCCCAGCTAATTTGTTGTATTTTTAGTAGAGACGGTGTTTCATCATGTTGGCCAGGCTGGTCTCGAACTCCTGACCTCAAGTGATTCGCCTGCCTCGCCCTCCCAAAGTGCTGGGATTACAGGCGTGGGCCACCGGGGCCGGACCTAGTTTGGGCTTTTTAACCTGAAGGGCTGTGAGAATGCGATCTGGAAGCTTTGATGAGGATGTCCCCGACCCTTGAGTGCAGAGTAGAGAACAGGTCCAGTGACCTGCAGGGTTGGGTGAGGATCAGGCTGTTTTCCTGTGGTGGAGGTTCCCAGAGCCACAGAAGCCCCAGGAGATGGTCTGGCTAGGAAACCTTTAGAGCTGGGGCTGCTGCGCCCCCAGGACATGGTCTGGCTAGGGAATCTTTAGACTTGGGGCACAGAGACCGGGAGGGGTCTGCCCTGACCTAAGTCCACACTGCTGCCTACCCCCTCGGGGCAAGGGGAATCTGGAATATGGTGGAGCCAGCTAGTCTGTGTAGACATTCTCAGCTCCCTCTCTGGCCTCCAGGCTAAAAATAGGAGCCCCTCACTACAGGCAGCTGCCATCCTGCATCCTCACCCCCCTGCACCCGGCCCCTTTGGGGGAAGCTGCAGCCAGCTACCCGGATCACAGCTTCCTCCTGGGAAATGGGTAGGGGCTCTACCCTTCCTGCCCTAGGAGTTATGCCCCCACTCCATGCCATTCCCTTTGAACAAAGGGCAACCTAATTCTAAAAGGGATGGTGAAAGGGTTGAATTAATATTGGCCCATTTTACAGAGGGATAAACTGAGGCACAGAGGCCCATGCACCTGCTCTCCAGGTGCCTTTTGGGTCTGCTGGCCTCCAGGTGCTCCATCTTTGGTGCACCTTCAGACTTGAGCTGGGGTCTTGCCCTAGAAAGGAGCATTCCCCCATCCCTTTATCCCAGCACAGGGAACGTCTCTCCAAAGCAACCCCCACCTGGGGCAGGTGTCTCGGGCCTCTCCCTCAGGGATGGGGGTGACAGCTGGGTTTGAGTGTTTAATAGAGTAATGGCGGACGCCTCTCAGACACCTGCTGGCATAAGGCTACATGCGGCCCTGGGGCCAGAAGGCTGGATTCAGGCCTTGGAGTGGGGGACAGCTTTCCCGCCAGCAGATTTGTTTTGTTTTTGAGATGGTGCCTTGCTCTTGTCGCCCAGGCTGGAGCACAGTGCTGTGATCTGGGCTCCCTGCAACCTCCACCAGCGATTCTCCTGCCTCAGCCTCCCGAGTAGCTGGGATTACAGGAGAGCACCACTACACCCAGCTGCTTTTTGTATTTTTAGTAGAGACGCGGTTTCACCAGGTTGGCCAGGCTGGTCTCGAACTCTCGACCTCAGATGATCCGCCCGCCTCGGCCTCCCAAAGTGCTGCGATTACAAGCTTGAGCCACCATGGCCGCCCGCTTGCAGTTTTGTCAAGGGAGGAGGTGCAGCTGAGGGGAGGACAGAGAGAAAGTGGCAACATTAGTTTAGGGGAAGGGGTGAGAGACGCCTGCGACCCCGCCCCCAACACTCAGGACCAGGGACCCGAGCCCGCCTTAGAGACCCTCCACAAGTGAGGGCCCCCTGCGTGGCCCCTGCCCGCCCTCCAGGCTCCCCTGGGCTCACATCCGGGCTGGAGCCTGTGCCTCTGCGCTGAGCCCCCTGGGGTTGCCTCCGTGCTCACAGCTCCCTGCAGAGCACGTGGCCCCCCCCACCGCCTTCCTTGCACCCCTGCTGGGTGCCTCAGTTTCCTGCTCTGTGCAGTGAGGACAAGGGTGCCCACTACCGAGAGGCCTGCGGGCTGGGGACAGGCAGGGACCTCCCTGGAGGCCGGCGCGGGGCACGTGGTTGGGGAAGCGCACGCTCAGACCGTGGAAGTCATCACCGCCTTCACTTCGCCGTGGGCGGCCGAGCTCCCAACGCTGGTGACAGCCGGGCAGGGTCGTCCTGGTTTCACCAGGGGTCTCCGGGTCCCCGCGCGCACCTCCCCACGCCCGCGCCGAGCCCCCGCCCGCAGCCCGTCCCTCCCAAGAGGGAGGCCCGAGGAGCCCCGGCTCCCTTCCTCCCTCCCCGCCCGCCCCGCTCCGCACCGAGTCTTTCAAGCCCATTTCACAGACGTGGAAACGGCAGCTGTGGCCGTGAAGTCACTCTCGCAGGGTCGCTCCATCTAAGGGGCGAAGGTGAAACTCCGAGGCCAGGAGGCCCAGCCTAGGTGCTCCGTAGGAAGGGAAGAGTCTTGGTCCCGGATCCGGCTCCGATGCCCCCCAGTCCGCCCGGGCGGAGGCCCAGTCCCCTCTTCCCCACCCGGGGGGCTCCTGCTCCAGCCCGTGTCCCCCGCGCATTCTGCGCTTGGGGCCGCGGCGCGCACTTTGCCCACCGTCCCTAGGTCGGGGGCGGGGCCTCCCGCGGCGCTGTTCCCCCTTCCCGTTTATTATTTATTATCCTTTAAAGGGGCCGCGACCTGAAAATTTCCGTCCACTCCGCCCGGCTCCCCTGCGCCCCCGGGGCTGGTTGCGCGTCGTCCGACCGCGCGCGGGGGGCGAGGGGGCGTCCGGGGAAACGTGGGGAGCCCTGGCGAGCCCCTCCCGCGCCCGGGCCGCGGCGCTGAATCACCGGCCAGGTATTTGCATCCGAGAGCGACTCGTCCCCTGGTGATTTGTCTGGGGGTGGGGGAGGGGCGGGGCGGGGGCCGGCCGCGCGCGGGGCGCCTCTTACCGATCGGGCGGAGGGGTGTAGACGCGGACGCGGCGTGCGGCTCGGTGAGTCGCTCGGGGGCCGGGAGCCAGCGGCGCGCACCGGCGGCGGGAGGCCGGGCGGGCCCGGGCAGGCCGACCCCAGGCGCGGAGCGTGCGCCCCCCGAGTCGCCCTGCGCGGTAAGGCTGGGGGCGGGGGGCGCGCTGGCCGTTCCGGGCGCGGGTTCCGGTGCCGGGGTGGGCGCAGTGTGTCCTGGAAGCCAGAGAAGGGGGTCCTCAAAGTTGGGCGGAGACGTTGAGGTCCCGGGCTGTGCGGGCGGCCCTGGCGGGTCGGGGTTCGGGGAGTTTTCTCTGCGCCCGGCTTGGAGACTCCGCTCCACACTGGATCGATCGCCCACGGGCGAGCGGGGGCGAGCGCGGGCGATCGGGGGTCGCGAGTGCGCGCCTCCCCCCTCCCCGGCGGAAGGAAATGGTCTCTGCGCGCGCGCGCGGGGGGCTGCACCCCGGGATTTTATTTCATTTTTGTTCCTTCTCCCCGAAATCAGGGGTTTATACGGGAGCCCAGAGAGGAGGGAGGGTAGTTCCCGGAGAGCCTCAGCGGCCGGGCTGGTTTATTTATAAAGTGTCCGCCCCGGCGCAGAGGGGGGCCCCCGAGGGAGACACCGCGGCCCCGGCGCGCCGGGGTGGGTTGGGCCCGGGTGCCCGGTTCCCCGGCGGGGATTCCCAGGAAGAGCCCCCCCGACCCGTCTCAGGGCCCCCCAGACACAAAAGCGGGCGCAGGAAGCGCTGGGAGCGCGCGTTTGTCAACTCCAACGTTCGGCGCCGACCCCAGGCGGCGGGTTCAATTATCTTCCGTTTTTAGGCGCTGGGGCTGGAGGGGTTCCCCCCCCATGCAAATCGGCCGCTTTCCAAGAAGCCTTTGAAATCCGGGCCAGCGTTTCTGTCTTCTTGTTTCTTCTCCTTCTTGAGTTTTTTTCTCACTTCCTCCAGCCACCCCCCCCAGGACTTTCTTAGCCCCCTCCCCAGCTTTCTGCCCCGCCCCTCCCCCTCCTCTTCCCTTCGTGGAGTGAGGGGCCCCTTTCGCCACCCGCGGGCCCAGGGCCTTGCACAACTCTTTAAATAACCATGTTTTGCAAGGCCCAGGCTGAGCGGGTGACCTCTCTCCGGAGGCCTGGGGGGAGGAGGGTGTGGCCCAGGATCCCTCCGCCCCCGACCCCTGCCAGGTCCAACGACCACCCAGCGCCCCGTCCCAGCCTCTCCCTTGGGGCTGTCATAAAATGGGGGTGGGGGTCGAGGACAAAGGGCTCTTGGGGGAGGGATCTGAAGGGGGTGGGCGTTGCCAGTTTAGGGTTAATGGCGGCGATGGGGGGGCACCCAGGCTTGGCCTGGGGGTGGGATCTGGGATCCCCACCTGCCCCCTCCACCGGCCCCAACGTGGAGGCCTGTCCTGCTCCCCTCCCCCACCCGGCGACCCGGAAGGGTCATTAAACCCAGCAGGGCTCGGAGCGGGGTGGGGGGGGGAGTGGCTTCCTTTGGCCTCTTCCTTCTGTGCCCCCAAAGAGGGGGGGCTTTGCTTGGAGCTCTTCCGTGGGGGGGGGCTTTTCTTGAAGTTGTCAAAGGTGGGGGAGGGGCAACAGACCTAACCAGACCTTGAGCCAGAAATGCCCCCTCAGCACTTTCTTGGGGTGGGTGGTGGGTGAAGGGCCTGGGGCTAGGGGCTGGGTGCCGCCTTGGTGGCCTCTGGACCACCAGGCTCTCCTGGTCACTCCCCAGCCCTGTGGCTTTGAGGTCTTTGTGACCTGGGACCTCTGTCCCCACAACAGATGGGACCCAGAGGCTATTTTGGAATGTACCCTCCCCGATTTCTCCCATGGGTCACCCACCTGCCCCCCACTGCCATTCACCCATGGGGCCGAAAGACTCAGGGGTCTGGGTAAAGGGTGTCTGGGGCAGAGGGGGCCGCAAGGCTCTCTGTGGCTTCTGCAGGACCTCTCTGGTGAGACGGGAGGTTTAGGGGGGTCTGCTATGCAACACCGACCTGGGTGGGGTCGGGTCACGGGAGGGATCTGAGTCCCAGGAGCCTCTGCCTCCTCCCCTCCCTAGGCCTTGCCTGCCCAGGAGCTGTTTATGAGTCTTGGGGGCTCCTTTGCCAGGGTAAGGGTTGGGGGCAGCTTCCCGGGCCCAGCTGCCTCTCGGGAGGGTGGAGCTTTGCCGCCTCCCTATCTCCACCATGTGCCTTCACTCTGGGGTGTCACTTGGTGACACCCAGGCCTGTTGGGTTCTACCCCGCCTGTTTTATTGGCGGCCTGGGCGGGTGGAGGTGTGGCCTGGGCTGAGGGGTGGTTGGGGTGGGACCCAGGCCCCAGGATGTCTCCGTTCTGCGCCCAGGCCATTAGGACTGGCCCTGGGTGGATGGGACTGGAGGCTGGGGTGAGCGTGTTGCAGTCCGAGGCATCCGGCTCGCTCGGTCTCAGAGGACCGGGAAACTCCAGACTCTTGCTGCCCTGCAGAGAGAGTGTGGGGTCTGCGTGGGAGGCTCTGTGGTCATTCAGCCCTGAGTTCAAGCCTCAGCCCTGTGTGTCCAAGCAAAGGGTCTCTGAGCCTCAGTTGTCCTCAGCTGTGAAATGGGACCACCCTGGCACCTCCTTCCCTGACACCTGTTAGTTCCCACCTTAACCTCATGAACTCGATTCATCCCTCCTTGAGTGCCGTGAGGGGGGGTACCGTTATCCACACCGTTTTGCATGTGGGGAAACTGAGGCCCAGAGAGGTTGGGGCTTGGGCGTTGCTGTTGAGTTGTGTGATGGGAGGAGGGTTAGCCCAAGGCCAGTATGCAACAGGCGCTCAATCTTGGGCAGTCACCGTCTCTGTTGGCCTGAGATGGGAGGATACCTGGGCCGCTCCAGCAGGGACTGGGGCAGCCACTGGAACTTAGAACCCGCCTGACTGGGGCCTGGAGCCCGCTGGCCAATCGCAGGCCAGGAACGCCCATTTCCCCCACCCTGCTTGTGAAGCAATAATCCGAGATCTCCCGGGGCAGGCAGTCTGGCCACAGCGTGTTTCTCTGTGGCCCAGTGCGGGGTGACCTTGCTACCCAGGCCCATGGTAAGGTGTATTCGAAGAGCCTGTACCACTGCCTCCAGGAAGGCCTTCAGGTCTGCATCCTGCATGAGATGGACATGAGAGATGATCACGGGGACCTTCGCTGGGAAGGAGGGGGCCTGAGCAGGCCTGCTCTGACCATCTCTTTTTCTTTCGCCCTCAGGTTCCTGCGAATGTGTGGATGAGCCAGATGCCGGCCGCTGTCCCCTGGAGTCCAGCGTGAGGAAGAGGCATGCCCTGTCAGCCTTCAGCCTGAGCCCGGCGGCCCCCGCCCCCGCCCCCTGCCACCCTGCACTGCCCCGGCTCCCCCGCGGCCCCCACGCTGCAGTGTGGCCGGGCCCCGTCCCCACAGGGGCCGCCCCCGCCGCCCACCCCTAGCGCCCGTGGTGGTGGCGGTGGCCCGGCCCGAAGGGCCATGAAGCTACAGGCCGTGATGGAGACGCTCTTACAGCGGCAGCAGCGGGCGCGCCAGGAGCTGGAGGCCCGGCAGCAGCTGCCCCCCGAGCCCCCCGCTGTGCCCCCCGGCCGGGCCCGGGCCACCACCGATGAGGACAGAGAGCCCGAGAGTGCTCGGATGCAGCGGGCTCAGATGGCCGCGCTGGCCGCCATGCGGGCCGCGGCTGCGGGCCTGGGACACCCGGCCAGCCCCGGTGGCTCCGAGGACGGGCCCCCAGGCTCGGAGGAGGAGGACGCAGCCCGGGAGGGGACGCCAGCCTCGCCTGTCCTGCCTGGCGGAGGCAGAGAAGGGCCGGGAGAGGAGCACTTTCAGGATGTGGCCTCCGATGAGGACATGTGAGTTGGGGTCCGGGGCCGGGGCTTTGGGGGCTGTTACTGGCTCTGGGCGTCACTCTGCTCATCTGCAGAATGGGAGCAAGGGTCCGGCCGGGGGGCCTCCTGCCTGTCATCCCAGCACTTTGGGAGGCTGATGTGGGGGGATCACTTGGGCCCAGGGGTTGGGGACCAGCCTGGGCAACACAGCAAGACCCCACCGTTGCAAAAAATTAAAAAATTAGCCAGGCATGGTGGTGCATGCCTGTGATTCCAGGTACTAGGGAGGCTGAGGCAGGGGGATCCCTTGAGCCCAGGAGGTTGAGGTGAGTTATGATTGCGCCACTGCACTCTAGCCTGGGCGAAAGAACCAGATCCTGTCTCAAAAAAAAATGTTTTTTAGATGGGTGCTGTGGGTCACACCTGTAATCCCAGCACGTTGGGAGGCCGAGGCGGGCGGATCACCGGAGGTCAGGAGTTTGGGAACAGCCCAGCCAACATGGTGGAACCCCATCTCTACTAAAAATACCAAAATTAGCCGGGCGTGGTGGTGCACGCCTGTCATCCCAGCTACTCGGGAGGCTGAGGCAGGAGAACTGCTTGAACCCGGGAGGCGGAGGTTGCCGGGAGCTGAGAATGTGGTTTTTTTTGTTTGTTTTTGAGACAGAGTCTCACTCTGGCACCCAGGCTGGAGTGTAATGGCGCCATCTCGGCTCCCTGCGACCTCCGCCTCCCGGGTTCAAGCAATTCTCCTGCCTCAGCCTCCCGAGTAACTGGGACGACAGGCGCACGCCACCACGCCCGGCTAATTTTTATATTCTTAGTAGAGATGGGGCTTCGCCCTGTTGGCCGGGCTGTCTCCAACTCCTGTTTTTTAATAAAGGGAGTAAGTGAGCGTCCCATGGACCTGTCCCCCCGAGCAGAGTAGGCCTTTCAGGATGGTGGTGAAAACGTCCTCCATCTGCACTCTTCAGCTGGGAGTGGCTGCCAAACACTGGAAATGTGACCAGGACGACGGAGGGCCCGGTCTTTAACTTTGTTTCATCTTAGTTAACTTAAAGCAACCTAGCCACTGATGGCTACGGCAGATTCGGCAGCAGGAACAGATAAAATCTGCAGCCGGCAGGGCCTGTACGGCGTGTGGGTCCCCCCAGGGCTGGCTGAGGGCTCACTTGCTGTGGGACCCTGGCCTCCAGGAACCCGCATCTTGCTGGGTGGACCTGAGCAAGCAAAGATACCAGGCGCAGAGGCCCACGCCTGTCATCCCAGCACTTTCGGAGGCTGAGGTGGGAGAATCACTTGAGCCGAGGAGGTCAAGACCAGCCTGGGCTGTAGAGTGAGACTCCATTTCTACAAAAAGTACAAAAATGAGTTGGGTGTGGTGGAATGCGTCTGTGGTCCCAGCTACTCGAGAGGCCGAGGCAGGAGGCTGGCTTGAGCCCAGGAGGTTGAGACTGCAGTGAGCTGTGATCGCACCACTGCACTCCAGCCTGGGCGGCAGGGAAGACCCTGTCTCCTAAAACAAACAGAACCTAGCAAAGAAGCCAGGTGATGTCAGGTTGTACAAAGGGCTGCCAGGAAAACCGAGGGGGGCTGCCGTGGAGGGCAGTGGCTTGGGGTGGGGGGTGATTTCAGATAGCGGTGGGAGAATTCTCCCTGTGGAGGGACGAGGAGTGGAGCCGGGGACAGGATACCTGCTGCAGGAACCAGCCTGCAATGATGATTCTCTTTTTTTTTTTTTTTTTTTTTTTTATGAGACAGGGTCTTGGCCAGGCGCGGTGGCTCATGCCTGTAATTCCAACATTTTGGGAGGCCAAGGTGGGTGGATCACCTGAGGTCAGGAGTTCAAGACCAGCCTGGCCAATGTGGTGAAACCCCATCTTTATATTTAAAAAAAAAAGAGACAGGGTCTTGCTCTGTGGCCCAGGCTGGGGTGCAGTGATGACATCACAGCTCACTGCAGCCTCCACCCACCTCCTGGGCTCGTGATCCTCCTGCCTTGGCCTCCCAGAGTACTGCAGGGATTATAGGCGTGTGCCACTGTGCCTGCCCGAGTGATGCTGTTCAGGGCCCCAAAATTCACGCTGTAGGGGCCGTTTGTGCTGTTCTGGGCTAATTGGGAACAAAATGGGTGTCACGGGTGCCCCACACAGGTTCTGCTCACGGGCGCTCTCTGCAAACCCATTTCCAGAGAAGGAAGCTGAGGTTGGGCCGGGGAGTGGGTCTGTCCCTGGGCGGGGACCAGCTGGCACCGTCTCCCCTGACTCCTGTTCTCTGCTCACCCCAGGAAGCCCAAATGGGAGGAGGAGGAGATGGAGGAAGACCTCGGGGAGGATGAGGAGGAGGAGGAGGATTATGAGGAGGAGGAGGAGGAGGACGAGGAGGGGCTGGGGCCCCCAGGCCCCGCCAGCCTGAGCACTTCGGCCCTGTTCCCCCGCAAGGCCCAGCCGCCCCAGGCCTTCCGCGGCAGCGATGGCATTCCCAGGGCACTGGGGGGCCAGGAGCGGCCAGGGCCTGGCCCTGCCCACCCCGGAGGGGCCGCCCACGTGGCCCCGCAGCTGCAGCCGCCGGACCACGGGGACTGGACGTACGAGGAGCAGTTTAAGCAGGTGAGTGGGCGCGTCCCGCGGGCGGCGGAGCCACAGGTGCCCGGGCCCACCCGCTGGGGCCCTTGCAAGGCCCACGTCTTTTGGGGTGTGTGCTGAGCCGGGCATCATGTTGAGAACCGGGGTTCCTGCGGAGCGCCCGTGTGCTGCCCCCTGCGCGTGGGCTGGACGGGCCCGAGGGTCATCGCTCTGAGGTGGGATGTGTGAGGTGTGCCAGCCGGGAAGGAGAAACCTGGGGGGCTCCAGGCCCCGCGTCAGAGCTGGTGACGGGGCAGAGATGGAAAGGCAGGTCTGGGAGGGAGGGACCGGGGCCAGCCTGAGCTGGGCGTGGGCTGGAGGAACCAGGCATGTGGGCGATGCGGGCAGAGGGCGGGGGCCTTGGTGACGAGGTCAGGAGGCCCCCTCCGTTCCCCGGCGTCTGTGGAGAGCCATGGGGGTTGCGGGCCGCAGCTGGCCGCCGAGGGGGGTGGCTCAGGTGTGGCTGCAGGAGCCAGGACCTGTGAGGCTCTGAGTGGGCGGTTAAGGCCAGGCTGGCAGGGGGGTCTCCGGGACCCCAGGCTGCAGGAGGAAGCAGGGGCCGCCCCAGCCTTTCCCCGCAGGCGGCCAGGCCAGAGGAAGTGGCCAGGCGGGGGATGCTTTGAAGTTGGGCCGTGCTGGGCCGGGCAGATGGAAACCAGATGGTGGCCGCGCTCACATTCCAGCCTTCGGCCAGCTGGGCTCTGCCCTGACCTCTGGGCGCGGCTGGGGGGAGCCACCTTCTCGCCCAGGGCTGGAGGCTGGTCTGGGCTCCCACGGGGAGGTGGGTGATGGACGCGCTGGGACACGCCTGCCCAAGGGCAGCCCCTCCAACCCCGAGCTTCCAGGACCTGCTCCGAGGAGCCTTCCAGGAGGGGCCGAGGCACAGACACCCAGTGGGGCCTCCCTGGGGCTTCTGACTCCAGATGTGCTTGGTAGGAGGGGGGCTCTGACCCCAGCAGCCCTCAAGAGAGTTCAGTGTGGGAGAATGGGCAGGGCTGCGGCGGGGACTCAGGGTGTGTCTTGCCGATCCCAGCCTGCTCTGTGACTCAGTTTCCCTTTCCCGAAGAAGGGGATACTCCACGGGCCACCCCACCATGCGTCCCATTTTGCCTGTGAGGAAGCGGAGGCTCGGCGCTGGGAGACGGGGCCTGGGGCGCCGAGGGTGTGATCTTTTCTGGGTTTAAGAGGATACAGATGAGCACGTTGAGAGCGGATTCTGTTTAATTTCATTTGTTTATTCACCCAATATTTGCTGTCTGTCCGGGAGCCCTGGGCTGGGGCAGGGGCGGGCAGGAGCTGGACAGAGACCTCCACCCCCTCAGGGTCATAGCCAAGCCCACAGCAAGGGTCAAGGCTCCCGAGTCAGTCCGTCCTTGGAGCGTCAGAGGTGAATGGGACCCCCCGACCCTGGACACATGCCCCGTTCAGACAGTCCCGGCCTCCAAGGCCCAAAACCGACGGGGCAGTTTTGGGGTGACCAGCCTAGATCAGGCAGGGACGAAGGGCCAGGCGCCCGGACCCCTCCGCCCCATTGTGTCTGGAACAAAGGTGGCAGAAGCCACTGTTGAGGTTGTCTCGGTGACACTCTGGGTCAGAGTTGCAGGCGCTGCAGCCGGGGTCGTCGGAGGTTTTCTGCAGCGGGAAGCTGAGATGGGGAAACTGAGGCCAGGGCAGGGAGGGGTCATCGTGTGTCACCCGAAGTCTCAGGTATTCATAGAGCTCCTGCTGCATGCCCGGTCCCCCCGGCAGCGCCTACTCCCTGGGTGTACCCGGCAGGGAACGGCCTGTGCAAAGGCCCTGAGGTCGGACTAAAGCTGGGCCTGTATGTAGGGCCGGGTGCCACTCCGGGCTAGGTCTTACAGGAGATGGGATTGGAATTCCGAGAAGATGGGGGCCAAGGAGGGTTGTGGGCAGTGGGGGTAGGGGAGGCCCCTCCCTGCAGTCCTGGGATTTTTTTTTTTTCTCCTAGAGGCAGGGTCTCACTATTTGCCCAGGTTGGTCTCAGACTCCTGAGCTCAAGTGATCTGCCTCACTCGGCCTCCCAAAGTGCTGGGATTACAGGCCTGAGCCAGCGCGCCCGGCCGGTCCTGGGATCTTATCCTGGGCCGTCTGTGGCAGGTCCAGCCGCCGATGCCGCCGCCTGCCCAGCTGGCCAGGCACCTGCACTGCAGTGTCAACAGTGGCCTGGGCCCAACCAGCCCAGCCGGTGTCCCCCCGCCCTTACCCCTGTTGGGGCCCCTGTTGGCTCTGGCGCCTGCCCCACCCCCTTCCTGGCACGTGGCAGCCCTGGCCTGCTGGCCAGCCACTTGGCACGGTCTCTGCCTCTTCCTCCCGGGTCCTGGCAGGGCCCGAGGCTAACTTCCGCCTGCAGATCCTCGACAGCTGTGAAATTGTGCTGTCGGCTGCAGGTCTGGTGGGCGGCCAGGCTGCAGAGGGGCTGGCGCAGCCGGCTCAGGGCCACGGGTTCTTTCCCTGGACACCTGGAACCTTGCTGCCGTGGGGCCTGGGACGTGCGCTCTCGGAGGCCGGCACGCGTCAGGCAGTGATTGGGATCTCAGCGTCCTGATGTGTGACGTAGCCTCCCGGTGGCTTCCTGCCACTCACCCAGCAGGCCTGCGCTCTAGAGAGTGGGCCCTGGTAGGCTTTTGTTTTATTTTATTTTGTTTTATTTATTTATTTTTTTGAGATGGAGTCTTGTTCTTCGCCCAGGCTGGAGTGCAATGACATGATCTCGGCTCACTGCAACCTCTGCCTCTCGGGTTCAAGTGATTCCCCTGCCTCAGCCTCCCAAGTAGCTGGGATTAGAGGCGCCCGCCACCACGCCCGGCTAGTTTTTGTATTTTAGTAGAGACGGGGTTTCACCATGTTGGCCAGGCCGGTCTTGATCTCCTGACCTCGTGATTCGCCTTCCTTGGACTCCCAAAGTGCTGGGATTACAGGTGTGAGCCACCGTGCCCCGCTGTGGTGGGTTTTAAAGGCACAGGGTGGGCAGAGGCAGATCTTCAGCTGCCTAAGGATTTGAACCTTCAGTGTCAGCAACTCTAATAAGTGTTGAATAAATTTGAAATGAATCTTAAAAAACAGCTTTATTGGGCTACAAGTCACATGCCATTCAATTCACTGTTTTATTTTATGTTTTCTTTTTTTTTTTTTTGCTGAGAGACCTGAATCAATTCACTGTTTTAAAGTGTACAGTTTGGGCTGGGCACGGTGGCTCGTGCCTGTCATCCCAGCACTTTGGGAGACCGAGGTGGGCAGATTGCTTGAGCCCAGGAGTTCAAGACCAGCCTCCTGGGCAAAATGATAAAATGCTGTTTGTTTTTTTTTGTTTGTTTGTTTTTGTTTTTGTTTTGAGATGGAGTCTTGCTCTGTCATCCAGGCTGGAGCGCAGTGGCGCAATGTCGGCTCACTGCAACCTCTGCCTCCTGGGTTCAAGCGATTCTCAGCCTCAGCCCCTGCCCCGAGTAGCTGGAATTACTGGCACGCGCCAGCACGCCCGGCTAATTTTTTGTATTTTTAGTAGAGATGGGGTTTCACCATCTTGGCCAGGCTGGTTTCAAACTCCTGACCTCGTGATCCACCCACCTTGGCCTCCCAAAGTGCTGGGATGACAGGCGTGCGCCACCACCCCCAGCTAATTTTGTATTTTTAGTAGGGATGGGGTTTCACCATCTTGGTCAGGCTGGTTTCAAACTCCTGACCTCAGGTGTCCGCCCACCTCGGCCTCACAAAGTGCTGCGATTGCAGGCGTGAGCCACTGCACCCAGCCCTAAACCCTGTGTTTCCAAAAAAAAAAAAGAAAAAATTAGGAGGGCGTGGTGGCGCACACCCGTGGTCCCAGCTACTTGGGAGGCTGAGATGGGAGGGTCACTGGAGCCCAGGAGGTCAAGGCTGTGGTAAGCTGTGATCACTCCATTGCACTCCAGCTTGGCTGACAGAGCAGGACCCTGTCTCTCTTTTTTTTTCTTTCTTTCTTTTTTTGAGTCGGTGTCCCGCAATATCAGCTCCCTGCAACCTCTGACTCCGGGTTTAAGCAATTCTCTTGCCTCAGCCTCCCAAGTAGCTGGGATGACAGGCAACCGCCACAAAGCACCCGGCTAATTTTTTTTATGTTTTTAGTAGAGACGGGGTTTCTCCATGTTGGTCAGGCTGGTCTCGAACTCCCGACCTCAGATGATCCGCCCTCCTCAGCCTCCCAAAGTGATGGGGTTACAGGTGTGAGCCACCGCACCCGGCCCCCTTCCCCACTTTCTACAAAGGGATCGCAGATGTCCTTTCTGGTTTCTGTCCTATGAAACCTAGTTTCACTCTTCTTGCAGGGAGGAAACAAAAGGCCTGTTTGCAGTGAGCCCCGAGCCTCTGCCTCGACCTCTAGGGCACGAGCTGTGGGTTCTCCAGGCCTTTCTCTAACCCTGTGCACCCAGGAACGTGACCTGCGAGGCATCTAACGTGTGATCTTTAGCGGGGGCTGGGAGGTTCCTCCCACTGCTGCCTTCGAGGAACTGTTTTCCCTGGGTGTTTGTGTCGTAATTGGGATATTCCGAGCCGCCTGGTTCTTTTCAGCCGTGTGGACGTTCCCCTCGTGAGGCTGGACACCAGCACATCCGTGCCCTTCCCTGGGTCATTTCCCTGTTGTAAGCGGCACCGTAGTGAACGTCTTCGGGAGACTGAGAGTTGCTTGAAGCAGTATCGGGAGGAGGTGGGGAGCTGGAATTGCCAGGGCTCTGGGAGAAGCAGGCAGGCATTTTCTCCATCCTGCCCCGAAGACCCCCAGGCTGGTGGGAGTCAGAACTGGATATGAAGGTGGCATTAAGATCTGCCCTGACCTAACCACCTCCATTTCAGACCAAGGCTTAGAGGGGCTGCTGGGTTTCCCCAAATCCCTCGAGGGGTCAGGGATGGGCTAGAGGGGGATTGAGGGGGAGGCTGCCCAAAGGAAGGGGCATTGGGGCTGGGGCTTTGCAGGATGTGTAAGAGTTTGTTAGTGAGACAGGGCAGGGCCTGCCTCTTGGAACACTGCGGCTGGAGCATAATGTGTAGGGCAGGGGTGGCCAGTCTTTTGGCTTCCCGGGGGCTATGTTGGAAGAAGAAGAATTGTCTTAGGTCACACGTAAAATATGGTGACACTGATGATACCTGATAAGCTAAAAAATAATTGCAAAAAAATCTCATAGCGTTTTAAGAGTTTACACATTGACGTTGGGCCACAGTGAAAGCTGTCCTAGCCACGTGTGGCCTGAGGGCCGTGGGTTCGTCAAGCCTGGTGTAGCCGGAGGGGTGGGCAGCACATCAGGGCACCGAGACCTGGGGTCGGAGGGGAGCCCTGGCAGGGTTTGGAGCTGGGAGAAGGAGGTTGGGAGGACCCTGACAGAGCCTGTTTTGGGGACAGAATGGAGGCTTCCCTGGTCCAGGCAGGAGTAGAAGAGGCCAGCGCTGCAGCTGGGCCTCTGGGGCCTGAGAAGAGGGAGAAGGTAGAATTTTCCCAGCGCAGGCGGGTGCTCTAGGCAGATGGTACGGCCTGGGTCTTTGCCCGGAGGTCAGGCAGCAGGTTCCCAGCGCACAGGCGGCAGGTGTGTTTGAGACAGGGCGTGTTTGTCGAGAGGGCCCCGAGCCAGGCCCTCGGCCGCCAGCCCTGGTGCCGGCGTCTTCCTCGGCCTCCGGGAGCCCGGGCCGCACGTGAGCTGCGGGGAGGACTGTCGGGAAGCCCCTCGGTGCCTGGTCCTCCCCGCCAGGGGAGCGCCTGCCTCATCAAAGCCGCTGTGGCTGCTGGCGCTGGGCCAGCTGGGCCCTGGCGGGCGGGAGGAGGGTGCCTGCCCGCCAGCCCCTGGCACCGTGCCCCGGCCCGTGCCAGTGCCAGGAGCCTCGCTGACTCAGCCGGAAGAGCCTTATCTGGCCCCTGCGCCGCCGCCTGGCCGCCGGGTCACCGCCGCGGGGTCACCGCCGTCGTGGCCTGGCCCCACGCCCACCGCCGGCTCCCCACCCTGGTGGCTGCTGCCAAGTGTCAACCCCGCCCCACGCTTTCTAATAACACACGCGGCGGCCCGAGGGAGCGGTGCCCGCAGGCAGAGCGTGTCCCTGCGTGGTGCCCGGCCCGGGTATGGGCGTGGTGAGCCGCCGTGGCGTGCGTGCGAGTGTGCGAGTGTGCACACCGGGCCTGTGGCCGGGCAGCTTGTGGGTCCCGTCGCGTGGGACCCTGCCTGGGAGGGGATCTTGCTCCAGAGACGGTGTCTTTGGGCCCTCCGGGGCCTCTGCCCGTCGGGCACCTGCTGGATTCTCTGGGTCTCGTGTGTGGGGCTGTGCGCACCCAGCCGGCGGCACCTCACGCGTCCACTGTGTGTCCCCCGCCAGTACTGGGGTGTTCGTTTAGGTCTCTGTGTGCCCACTGACGTGGCAAACGTCCCACATCCCTGTTTTGCGTGGACTTGGTGTGTGTGTCCAGGCGCGCGTCTGCCCTGACCACATCCTGTGTGAATGTCTATGTTGGGGTATCGGTCTGCTGTGTGTGCATTTTTTTAAATACAAAGATAAGGTCGTGCCACGTTGCCCAGCCTGCTCTCAAACTCCTGGGCTCAAGTGATCCTCCCACCTCGGTCTCTGAAAGTGCTGGGATTACAGGCGTGAGCTGCTGTGCCGGCCAGGCTCATGTGTGTTGTTTGGATGTGGCTGTGTGTGTCAGGGGTGGCTGCAAGCATATGTGTGTGCATGCGTGTATGTGTGCACATGTGTGTGCATATGTGTATGCACGTGTGCACATGCATGCCTGCATGTACGTATGTGTGCATGTATGTGTATGTGCACGTGCATGTGTGTGATGTGTGTGAACGTATGTGTGTACATGTGTGTGTGTGTGCAGGTGTGCATGTATGTGTACGCACACACATGTGTGCGTGTGCATGTATGTGCATGTGTGCGTGCGTGCGTGTGTATGCATGTGTGTGCATGCATGTGTGTGCATGCATGTATGTGCATGTGTGCAAGTGTGCACGTCCAGGCTCAAGAGTGTGTGTGCATCCAAAAGCGTACCTGCCTTGGCTCCCCGCGTGTGTACGTGTGTGCCCGTGACGGACGACCTTCTTGTGCTCCTGAGCATCTGGGAGCCTCGTGCTGGCCCCTGAAGTGCGAGGTCACAGCGGGGCCTATTAACCATTAGCCCCCGGGGCTGCTGAGAGCGGTGCTGTCTTGGTCAGCGGCTCACGTCGGCCACGGGGCACAGATCAGCGCCCACCCTGCCTGCTGTGGGGTCTGGAGCCAGCCTAGCCGATGCAGCCCCAGCGACCACCACGCTATGGACAGGGCCACTGGGGTGCCCCCCACCTTCTCAGACCCAGAGGAGCTGCTGGCAGAGCCTGGCCACTCTTGCCTCAGTTTCCCTGCCAGACACCAAGGGCTGAAGTCCAGGTCTCTTGGATGCCCAAATACCCTGACTCTGTGTCCTGACCGGGGTGGGGGCGACACGACCCCGCCCACCTGGGTTCATGACTCAAGGTCGTCCCCCATGGGCAGCTGGGAGCTGTTGCGGTGCCGACCTGGTGGGTGGCGCGCGGGGGGCGGGTGCGGACCGCCTCTTCTCCGCTCTGCCGGCTGCACACGGCCACAGGACAATTGGGGGTCATAGGGTTAAACGGTGGCTAATCTGGTCATTGAAGGCCCCAGCGCCGGGATGTGGCCGTGCCCCTTGGTCGGGGCTGGGCTGGGGGTCCATGGGCCGAGGCAGGTGGGCAGGGATTGCGTGGGGGCCGCCCCTCCCGCTGCCCCGGCAGGCCCTGCTTCCGGTCAGGCTCAGGAAGCAAGCTCCCTGGGAACCCAGGCCCCGTGCACGGAAGCCACCCTGGATACGGTGCCCTGGTTCCATGCCCAGAAGCCTCCTCTGCCACCCTCAGAGACGGAGGACGTGAGAGCAGATAAGAACCCGAGTTCCAGGAGGAGCCCGTCCTGGATTGGATGGCGTCCCCCCAAAACTCACGTCCACCCCGGACCTCAGAATGGGACGGCATTTGGAGAGAGGGTCCCTGCGGCTGTTGTTAGTTTCATTGAGGTCCTGTGCAGTGGGGTGGCCCTAAATCCCGCGTCGGTCGGTTGTCCTCTAAGAGGGGGGTCACGCCTGTGAGCCCAGCGCTTTGGAAGGCCAAGGCAGGAGGATCGCCTGAGCCCAGGAGTTTGAGACCAGCCTGGGCAACATGGGACCCCGTCTGTAAAAAAATAAATAAACAAACTTAGCTACACATGGTGGTTTGCTCCTGTGGTCCCAGCTACTCAGGAGGCTGAGGTGGGAGGATTGTTTGAACCCAGGAGGTTGAGGCTTCATTGGGCCATAAGGGTACCACTGCCCTCCATCCTGGGCAACAGAGCAGGACCCTGTGTCAAAAAATAGAGAAAAAGAATCAGCACAGTGGCTCACGCCTGTAATCCCAGCACTTTGCGAGGTCGAGGCGGGCAGATCACCTGAGGTCATGAGTTCGAGACCAGCCCGGCCAACATGGCAAAGCCCCGCCTCCACTAAAAATACAAAAGTTAGCTGAGCGTGGTGGCATGTGCGTGTCATCCCAGCTACTCTGGAAGCTGAGGCAGGAGAATCGCTTGAACCCAGGAGGCAGAGGGTGCAGTGAACTGAGATTGCGCCACTGCACTGCAGCCTGGGTGACAGAGCAAGACTCTGTCTCGAAAATAAAATAAAAAATAAATAAAAGGGAAATGTGGACGCAGACACATAGGGAGATAGCTGTGTGGAGACAGAGGCAGAGGGTGGAGCGATGTAGCCACAAGCCAAGGACACCTGGAGCCCCCAGAAGCTGGGAGAGGAAGGAAGGACCCCCCCACCCTCCCCGGAGCCGCCAGGGATGACAGCCGCACTGAACACTGATCTCAGACTTCTGGAGAGAAGAGATCTCTGCTGATGTGGCACCGTGCCCTGGGTGAGGTTAGGGTAGAAACACCAGGCTCTGGCTCCCCCCGGGCACAGGTGTGTCTGAGCAGGACCCTCCCGTGGGCACTTAGGGAGCACCTGCTGTATGCCAGCTCATCTGCATACTGGAACACAGCCATGCCCGGGGCAGAAGAGCAGACGCTAATGCCCCTGGCACTGGAGTCCCGTCGGTGCAGCACCGTGAAGGGCGGGTCTGTCCTTATCTCCCGGGTGTGTCTGCTCCCATGTGTCTGGCTGCAGGGGCGCGTCCAGTGTGGGGTGTGTGTGTGTGTGTGTACGTGGGAGTGTCTGGCTGTGTAGCTGCACAAACGCCTGTTCGGGTGGGAGTGTCTGGTATCCGGGGTGGGGGTCCCCATGGCCACGGTGTGTGTGTGCCCCACGGCAGCCCCGGCCTCAGCCCTGTAGCCCCGGCGCCCCCAAACCTTTACCCAGCTCAGGGGCATCACACTCACGACGCAAACATGGGTCTTCTGGGCAAGTGAGCGTCCCCCACCCAGGACCCCCGAACTCAGCCCTGGGGGGTTCCCACTGCGAGCCTGGCTAGACCCGCTTCATTGTCTGGTTTTTAGGGTTTTTTTTTTTTTTTTTGAGGCAGGGTCTCATTCTGTCACCCAGGCTGGAGTGCAGTGGTGACATCATAGCTCGCTGCAGCCTCAACCTCCCGGCTCAATGATCCTCCTGCGTTAGCCTCCCAAGTAGCTGGGACCACAGACGTGCGCCACCACACCGGGCTCGTTTTATTTTATTTTTTAGAGACAGGATCTTGCTGTGTTGCAGACTGAACTCCTGGGCTCATAGAGGAGCCGGTGTGTGTCCAGGTCCTGCTGTCTCTCTCTCTGTCTTCTCTCCCCTCTCTCTCTGCCACCGCCATCCCCTCCAGGTCGCCCTGTAATTCTTCCCTGACGGCCATTTCTCCGGGAGCGGCTGGGCGTCTCTGCCCCAGCTGGCACCCCCCCCACATTGGCCACGTGCCCAGCTCTCGGGAGCACTTGGACCTGGTTCTTCGGGAGGGACTAGACAGATCACCTCTGCAGTTATTCATTGCTTTAACGCTACCTGGGGGTAGAGAGCCCAGCCACGCCAGAGTGCAGAGATCCCAGCTCTGCCCCGACCGGGGCCAGCCGCGCGTAACCTCCTCCTCTGCGCCTCAGTTTCCCCGCCCGTAGCCGAGGATCGTATTGGAAGGAGTGCAGCTCCTGTGACTTGATCCTTGGTCATTGCGGTTCACCAGGTTTCTCCTCTAACTCCTGTAAAGAGGGGATGGCGTACGTCGTGGACGCCTGCTGTGTGTCCCGGGCACCTGAGCTCACCTCCATCTGTTCCCCGGGGGTGAGGTGTCCCTGGAGCAGCCAGAGCCTTGAGTGACTCTTCCGAGGCTGTGTCCCCTCTGTCGGGCCAGTTCCTGTCCTGCCCTCGGCCTGGGGTCTGGCAGAAGCTCCTGCCGGGTGTGCCCCAAGGGACCCCAGACCCTGAGCCCACCAGGGAGGGCCCTTCCTATTGACTCCCGGGTGGGAGGTGGGAAGCGGCCCCTTCCTTCCGGCAGCTGTCCTGGGGCTCGGACTCCAGGTGGGCCCATGTCCCACTGAGTGGACTGCGTTGATGTGGCCAGGCAGGCGTGTTCTGGTCCCTTGGACTGCCCGGCTCCTGCCGCCCGTCCCAGGGTGCGTTTCCATCCAGAGAGCCTGGGCTGGGAGCGATGGGACCGCTCTCCCGCCAGCTGCCTCTTGGGAGCGACATGCCTGTTGGGAATGACACTTCTGGGGCTTCCTGGGACTGTCCAGGTCCCAGCTGCAGGGAACCCCAGCCCCGGGCAAAGCCCTTGGACCCTGCGGTTACTCCAAGCCCATTTCTCAGCAGGGAAAAATGAGGCTCGGGGAGGCAGGTCCCCAGCGTCCAGGTGGGAGCATGAGAATGTCGGGGGGGGGGGCTCCCCCATACAGAATGCCCCAGCAGCTTGGAGTGGCAGGTTCGTCGTTGCCTGGGGCTGGGGGAAGAGAACACTGGTTATTTTGTTTTTACTTGTTCGTTTTTTACTTTTACTTTATTTGTTTATTTTTGAGACAGGGTCTTGCTCTGTCGCCCAGGCTGGAGTGCAGTGGCACGATCTCGGCTCACCGCAACCTCCTCCTCCCGGGTTCAAGCGATTCTCCTCCCTCAGCCTCCTGAGTAGCTGGGACTACAGACACGCACCACCACACCCAGCTAATTTTTGTATTTTTAGTAGAGACGGGGTTTCTCCATGTTGGTCAGGATGGTCTCAAGCCCCTGACCTCAAGGGATCCAGCCGCCTCGGCCTCCCAAAGTGCTGGGATTGCAGGCGTGACCCACGGCGCCCGGCCCAATACTTCTCTTACTTCCGAGCCTGAAGTCCTGCAAGAATGTGTCTATAAGATCTAGGAACCTGCACTCCTGAGGTAGCTGTTAT